>CM035428.1:106870181-106890181 GCA_020310875.1 Ceratopteris richardii | reverse complement strand
CTCATTGTAACATAATTGGAAAAGGAATATAACGCTATATCTTACCCAAAATATATCTCTTTCTTACATATTTATATGGTTCCTCAATTTTAGGAAAAGAGGATACCATGTCAAATGTTTATAAGTGTAGCAAACTTAATATATATATATATATATATAAATGAACAAAATGTCAATGCCAAGGTTTTGCATATGACATGACCTCCAAATCCTAAATGCATAGTCATCCATAGACTTGCCATAATTTGTGGGGTTATATATCACATGATGTAGCATACAACATGCAACTTTCTTGTACGATGTCAATGAATTATTATGACATCCTTTTTTTGCAATATTTAAGTCCCAAAAGTCTTGACATGAATGTTTTCTATTGTTTTTAACATTATTTCAATTCCGTTGGTCCGTCAAGAGAATGGCATCAATCTCCATGAAGAAAACCAATTCTTTGGATGTTTCCAAGAATATTCTCCTTTCCTCAAGTTTTGGAGGAACAAGCTATAAAAATGAATCACATCTCCAAAATAATGAATTCATGAAGACATATTTGGAAGATCTACCAGATATAATATGAATTCGTTGGATTCATTAAATATTTCAATGAATTTATCGGAAGATCTCCCAAATAGAATCTATAGCTGATTTAATGAGCCAAATGGAGTTTCACTATATAAAAGAGTTTATACTTACACATGCATGGCTTAATCTTTGAGAAAAGTATATGACTACTAGCAGGATGAATGAGGTAGCTATCCTTGGTCACATGAGCAGCCCAATCTGGGCCACATATTCTGATTCTGCCATACGCCAAGGAACAATCAAAAGAGCTCCTAACCAAAATAGTAGAACGGATGCAACCAAGGTAATTCAATGCACTATTCAAGAGTGCATTAGCAAACATCACAACGATGTGTCAACGCATGTTTATGTGTAAATGCAAGTCTAAACGAGCATTGTCAAGCAAAGGGGTCATCATGTAATCAAAGAAACATTATGGTTCATGGAATTTTGGCTTGGACTATATAGGATTTTCCATGATATGACATCTCTTCAAATAATGATGTATTATCTTTATTTAATATATATACAATTGTATATGGCTTAATCTAGTTATATTTATATGGTTTTCATGCATGCAAGAATACCGACTAAGGGATATAAGGTTTGTCTTTATTGTCGTGATTGGTTGAGATCAGTTTATAGTAAGAATCATGATAAAAATATTTATATTCAACATCTATGGTTCTTGCTTGAAAATCATCTATTGTGAAGTAAAAGAGAAGCGATACATTTTAATGGAAAGATTGAGAATATTTATATTCAACATTGATGGTTCTTGATTGATAACCATCCATTATGATGAAAAAGAGAAGTGATACATTTTAATGGAAAGATTGAGACACATTAGTTTCCAAAACCAATAACACCTATGGATTCTTATTGAAAATGGACAAATTGACCTCTTATAGATCCACAATATGAAATCTTCAGTGATGATGAAGATGACGGGAAAGTGAAGATTAGAGAATAAAGAAAAATTGTCACTAACAGAGAAGATGTCGATATGGTATTCTTTGGAGTATTGGAGAGAGTTAAGAATCTATCATCTTGTTGATGCTATGCATATATTCAAGAATATAGGTTATTCATTGTGGAAACATCCTCTTGGATTAAAAGGCACAACAAGAAGTGATTTAAAGTATCAAAACTCGAAACCAAATTTATGGCCAATTTTTGATAAAAATCGTCAGGAAAGAATTGATGAACCTACTCCTTTGATACTTATGACAAAGGAGATGCAAACTATCAACAATAGGATTCAGTCGATTTGACCACGTATAGGATATGGATCATCTTTTCAAAACATGTTTACTTTGAATGAAAGGAGCTTATCTAGGTTAACGACACATGATTGGCATAACCTTTTGAAGAACATTCTACCTCTTGGTATCGATGGATGTGCAAGGAAAGGAGTACAGGATGTGATCTATCCTCTTAGATTGCTTATTAGGTAATTATAATACTTTTATGCTTAATAAATGAGACTATTTAATATCTTTTCTTTACAAATTAATTTCTTTATAATTTAATTAATGAATGAGAATAGGTGGATTACATCAAAAGACATTGATAGAGACTTGATCCCACAATAGAAACGTGAATGCAAGGAGCTACTATGTGTGATGCAAAAAGATCTTCCAACATCATTTGTTGATATTCAAGTGAATTTATTGATCGATTATGTGGATGAAATAGAGATTACAGAAGTTGTAAACACTCGATGGATGTTTTGGGTCAAGAAATTTATGGGTATGTGTGTGTATGTACATATGTGTGTATGCATGTGTATATAGATGTATGTGACTTTATATGTGTGTATGTGTATTTCTATGTATGTATATGTGTGTGTGTATACGTGTGTATGTGTATGTGTGTGTGTATATGTGTATGCGTGTATGTAAATGTGTGTATATGTATGTGTGTATGTATCTATGTATGCATATGCATGTGTATGCATCTGTGTGTATGTATGCATGTGAGTATGTGTATGTGTCTATGGGTGCGTATGTATATGTGTATGTATTTGTATGTGTGTATGTGTATGTGTGTGTATATATGTGTGTATGTGTGTATGCATGTGTATATATATATGTATGTCACTTTATGTGTGTGTATGTGTGTGTATGTATATGTGAATGTATGTGTATGATTATGTATGTAAATCTGCATGTGTATCCGTGTGTGTATGTGCATATTCATGTGTATGTATAGTGTGGTTTCTGTGTGTATGTATGTGTGTATGCATATGCCTATGTATGTGTATGTGTGTATATGCAATTGTGTATATATGTATGCATATGCATGTGTATGTATGTATGCATGTGTGTTATGTATGCATGTTATTGTGTGTGTGTGTGTATTTATATGTGTATGTGTATGTGTATGTGTATGTGTATGTGTATGTGTATGTGTATGTGTATGTGTATGTGTATGTGTATGTGTATATGTGTGTATGCATATGTGTGTTTATGCATGTGTGTATGTATGTATGCATGTGTGTGTATGTATGCATGTGTGTTTATGTAGGCATATGAGTGTATGTGTGTGTATGCATGTGTGTGTATGTATGCATGTGTGTGTATGTATGGATGTGTATGTATGCATGTGAGTGTATGTGTGTGCATGTCTATGTGTGTATATGTATGTGTGTATATATATGTGTATGTATTTGTATGTGTCTATGCATGTGTGTATATGTGTATGTGTGCATGCATATGTGTGTATGTGCATTTGTGTATGTATGTATGTATGTATGTATGTATGTATGTATGTATGCATGTGCATGTATGTATGCATGTATGTGTATGTATGCTTGTGAGTGTATGTGTGTGTATGTATATTTGTATGTATCTATATGTATGTATGTGTATGTGTATATGTGTCTGTGTGTGTATGCATATGTGTGTGTATGTGCATGTGCATATGCATATGCATGTATGCATTTGTGTGTATGTATGCATGTGATGTATGTGTGTATCTATGTGTGTATGTATATGTGTATGTATCTGTATGCATGTATGTATATGTGTGTGTATGTATATTTGTGTGTATGTGTATGTTTTTGTATGCATGTGTATATATATGTGTGTATGTGACTTTATTTGTGTGTATGTGTATGTGCATGTGTATGTGTGTGTATGTGTGTATGTATGTGTGTGTATGTGTGTATGTGTATATGCATTTCTGTATGCATATGATTGTATGTATGTGTGTGCATATGTGTATGTGTGTGTCTATGTATGTGTATGTACATGTGTGTGTATGTGTATATGTGTGTGTCTATATGTATATGTGACTGTGTGTATGTGTATGTGTCTATGTGTGAGTATTATATGTGTGTGTATGTGTATGTATATGTGTGTGTATGTGTATGTATATGTGTGTGTATGTGTATGTGTATGTGTATATGTGTATGTATGTATATGTGTGTGTATGTGTATGTATACATGTGTGTATGTGTTATGTGTATGTGTCGATGTGTATGTGTCGATGTGTATGTGTGTGTATGCATGTGTGGATCTATATGTGTGTATGTGATTGCATGTATAGATCCACACATGCATACACATACACACATATAGATCCTCCAGATAGGATCCGCCTTCTCGAACTCCACTTGAGTGTAATTGAAAGTATTATTGTTGAACCGGAGGTTGTTGTTGGGCTCTTTATTTGTCGTTGTCCTTATATATTGTCTTTTGTGCTCTTTCAAGAGGCCATAGGGTACATTAAATGGCTTCAATATCTGTTCTAAGTTTTTTCTCTCAATCTTAGCTTCCTTCATGACCTGGATTATTTGATCTTCAAATTCAGCAGTAAGCTGGGACACCAGTAGTGCCCTCTCATCTCGGCTCAGTTCTGCAATACCCCGATTATAACGTTCAAATTGGGTCTCCATTTCCTCCCTTATCGGCGAAGGATGTAAGGGGGGAGAGAGAGGACGTACCTTAATCTCCTCAGTAGTCGCTGTGGATTTTGGAACTACTAGTGTCCCCTCAGTTGCTTTTTGCTCTAGTTGCTCTTGTAGCTGCTTTATCATCTCATCCTTCTGCTTGAGTTCTTCATCGGCCTTAGCAATTGTCTCCTTGTTTTTGAGAATCTCTTCACCTACTATAGCCAGGTGTTCAGTATCTTCTTTACATTGTGCCATATATCTATTTTCTGCCTTTTTCCATTTTGTTCTTAGAGCTATGGTATCATCCATGTATCTCTTTTCCCATTCAACAATTACTGCTTGCTCTTGCTTGAGCTGATCCTCATACTTAGCTATCTTATCCTCCATTTCCTTTATATCCTTTTCTGGCCTTTCCTGAACCTCCATAGGCTGATCACTCAGAAGAGCGGTCATGAGTTCCTTATTTCTGTTCCTTAGGTTTTCCGCCTCCTCCATATATATCTTTATTTGTGATTCTAGTATTTTACTTCTTGCATGCATCCTAGTCTTCTCAGCCTCGCTCGCTTCATATTTTTTCTCTAATTCCTATAGTTGTTCTTTTAATTTGGCATTTTCAGTCTCTAAATTGTTGCACTACTTTTTGCCTTCTTGAACTTCATTTTCTCTATTTACTATTTGCTCTCTGGCTAACTTTAGTTCTGCTGAAAGATTCTTACCCCTTTCTTGAAGCTCATGCTTGTCCTGCATCGCTTGATCATAATCCTCATCAGCCTCAAGCATTAACTATTGCGTGTCCATTGCGGTTTTGATCATGTCTTGCACTACGGGCTTGAGCTGAGCGATGTCGACATTTAACCACGTTCTTGGTATGCTTGGAGCTTCTCCGGTTTGTACATCCTTTCTGTGCTCTACATGGATAGTCTCGTGTGGTTGTCTGATTTGTAGTTGAATTGTTGGTTCTTTTCGTTCTTCATCCAGATCAATGACTTTAGTGGCACTCCCTTGAAATGTAACATCCATGGGGGAGGGTTCGGCCACAACCCTTATCGGAGTGAAGGGTTTCGATTCTTCCACTGTTGCTTCTTTTGGTTCTTCTTTTGGATTCTTGAGGGACTCCTCTCCTTTAGTTGTTGTCTCTTTGATTTGAATTTTTGTAGTATCATTGAGTTCGAGAACATGTATACCTTCTTGGTTTGCTTCCTTGCTTGCGGTGTCTTGATCGAGGTGGACAGTGTTGTCACTCATCTTCATGCTCCCTTCTACTTCATTGTAGTTGACTGCATTAAGCTCCTCCCACTGTCCATCATCCTTGGATTCACTTTGAATATCCGCATTTAATAAGGATGTTTTAGGTTCTTCTTGTGCATCCGAAGATGAGCTTGAATTATCTAACCCTAATTCTCGGTATCGATGTACTTTGGTGAGCTTCTTTTTTACATCCATATCTTGGTGGGCGTGCTGGTAATGGTGCCCTTGCACGGTTAGATTTACCTGCCCTTCTATATATTGGTGTGTATCCTCTAGGGCTTTAGTTGAGTCTTCTTCTGTAATAGGTCTTTGTTCTTCAATCCTGTTCTTTGGAATTATGTGTGCCCTTTTTGTGGTTGGAACTTCTTCTTCGACTTGTTTTACCTCCCTTAGTCTCTTTGTACCTCTCATCTTCGGTTGAGAGTTGGTTTCTGCCTCTTCAACAATTTTGATTCCCTTTTTCTTTCTTGGTACTGTTGCGACTTTGACATACTTAGCCATAGTTGTCGATGATGGCATTTCTTGGAGGTGCTCTCGGATGCCTAAAGCATGATAGATCAAAATTGTTAGAGCAACACTTCCATTCAGGAACTTCTTGTTATTCCATTGCTTCTTCACCTCAAATAGCCATTCCTGTATGTAAGGAGTCAGATTAATTTGATTGCCAATCTGCTTGATGGCATGTGAGAGTAGCTGGACAATTATCTTCTGAGGGGTGGTGTATCGATGCATGTTTGGGAAGCAGAAATGCTGATGGATCAGTCCTACTTCTTCTTCAATATCCACTCGATTGATGTCAGTGAAGGTCCTTGTCTTTGCTCCGTGACTTTCTTCTTTCAATACCATGTTGCCATCTTTTTCCCATCTGAAAGCTTCCTTAATCAAGTCATGTGTAAATTGGATGACTACCCATTCACCTACTCCGTCCATAACTCTAGCCTCTAGCACCAATGGGTCATGTAGTGCTGGCTGCAATGTATTCATGACTTGTGTGAACCTTTGAAAGTCAGGCTTGTAGATAGGCAGTTCAAAGTATTTGTGTATACCCGCTTTCTTCATGATGTCAATTGTAGTCAGAAGCTCATGCACCACTTTAAAATCTTGGGACATAATCGGGAACTGATGATCCGTATCCATGATTTTGATATTCACCAGGAAGAGGTACTCCCTCGCCGGTTGATCTTTTCTGAACCAATGTCCCTTTGCTCTGGTTATACTTTGGAGAGGAAATTTCAATACTTCCTCCTGAATCGTTGCTTCAGAATCTTTAGAAGCCATCTGCACTTGTAATGAAAAGTGCATTAGCACATAGAAGATATAGCAATTGTGCAGTGCATTGTTTATGACATGTCGTCGTTTCGTCACTCCGTTTCCCTTGATTCTATAAGTGCGATCTCTTACCACATCTTTTTATTTCTTTTCTGAAAGAAAACAAGTATTAGTATAGCCGAAGCATTTATTTATTTACATAGTATGTCCATTCCTAAGGAAGTCGAAGCTATGTCCTATTCCCCCTTGGAGAATGTGCACCACTAATTTTATTATGTACATCAAGTGTCGAATGCATGGCCTTGTAATGTGGCCCTATTATGCATACTTTAGGTGCATTTGAGACTTCATGAGTGCAATTGGAATCTGCGTTGTTGTGGAGGTCCATTCCTCGCAGTTGCTTCGGTCTCCAAATCCATTTCTTGGTCGTATTGATAGGTTGTGCCTTCTCTTTAGTCCTTCAAGCTTCATGTGTTTCTTTTGTTTCTTATGATGCCCTAGTGATAGATGTTTTTCTCTGCATGTTTCTATGACTAGTCTGTCTTGGCTTCCTTGTTTGAATGTCTCGATATCTTGGCTTCCTTGTTTGAATGTCTCGATGTAATGTATCCTCCTGTTTGCTTATCTCTTGATTGGCTGCTTGTCTGACCTTCTTGGGAATCCATATCTGTTGTCGTGCCTTCTGAGCTTCAATCAAAGGCTTAGGGAGCCATACTTGCAAGAATCTTTTTGGTCCACATTTCGGTGAAGCTGACTTCTTGTTCTCCTTTTTCTCTTCTTGAACTGGTGTTGAGGATTCTGATTTCTGCACTTGATCCTTGCATACCCATTTGAAATCGACCTTTCCTGGATGAGGGTGGTTAATTGTGGTTTTCCAAATTGGTGATTCTTCTATCGTGTGAGAGACTTTAAGAGTGTTGATTTCCTTAGTGTCTGACTGTTCACTAATGGAATAGGATGAATTCGCTTCTTCCTTGGACATATTAGGGTTTGAACTTTCTGCTTCTTCCAAATTTTTTTCTGAGGGGTTGGGGCTGGAATCATGTTGTATAAGCTCTTCTGTGAGGTCTTCTGCACTCTTGATGGCTTCTGGTTTCGGTGAAGGCTAGGCTAAAAACTTCCTTGTGTCCTATCTTGGCTGAAATGTAGCCTTGAGGGAGGTGGATGCTTACTTCATTTTCGATGATCCAATCCTTTCCTAGGATTAAGTCTTCTATTAAGTCTTCATCCTTACATACTAAGACTCATTGTTCCATGGAGGAATTTCCTAGGTGAAGGGATACATTAGTTTCTCCCATGCATTTGATGAGTTGACCTCCAATTCCTATCATATGAGCTTTCATGGGAGTCATAATCGTTTGCAGATCTCATATGACCGTATTTCGTATGAAACTGAGTCCTACTCCTGAGTCTATCAAAGCATCTATCAATTTGTACTCTGGTCTGCCAATCCCTAGGTTTAGATAAGGCTGTGACGTGTAGACATTAGTCGTGTCAGGCTTAGGGACTTGGTAATTCGCCATAGGGATAGGCTCTTTCCCTTGGAGACACCATTCCTCTCTTTGCCTAATCCACTCTTTCCATCTCTTAATGCGTTCTAGGGCTTCCTGCCTTGCTTCTTCTCTAATCCGTTCTTCCTCTTTCTTCCTATTTCATTAGGAAAAAAAGTGAACCCTGCATGGGCCTTGTAAGGATTCCTAATTTTTAGGGATTAAGCTTAATCTTATACTTTGTTAAGGGGACAAAGTGCTTTTAATAGAGCACTTTTTGGTAGGCTGAAGTAGGCTTTTTTTTAGGCTGAGCTAGGACCTTCTCTCTCTTCTGCACATAGAGAGAGAGAAAAACCACTTTCCACCTCATCAAATCCGTCCATCTTTATGAATAAAAAAATGACTTTTCTGAAAAAGTCTCTTTTTCAGCTATTCTTTATTCAAAAATGGTCCATACTTTTATGTATATGTCAGAACTTAATTTTTTTAATCTTATTTTTATAAAAAATACTTAAAAAACATACTTTTCAAAATCCCTCCAAAAGTTAAGTGCCACATCATCAAACTCGTAACTTTGGTCGCCCCAAAACATGAATTTTTGAAAAAAAACACATTTTCCCTCTAACATACTGAAAAAAGTCATTTTGACCTATCCACATACCAAAACACACTTTTTTTCTTGCATACAACTACTGTACTAGCCATTCAAGCCATCTCTGTGCTTCTTCCCATTTGGTGCTGGAGTTTTGGAACATCATGGTGCTCACATGTATTACGAACATGACACCAGCACCAGCGCGTGCTCCTCACTCAAAGAGTGTACATGTTCGTGTTCCTAGAGAATTTGCACCAACAACTAGAGGTAGCAATGACATAGATTCTCAAAATGCACGACGTGCAGCTAGAGAGAAGAATATTGATCTTTGGGTCCATGGTGCTTTGTATCCCTTGGATCCAATGGCTAATGTTCATCCTAGATTCCATACTATCTCCACATTTCTACAATTCCTTGGTTGCGGTGAAGATGGACTGCTAGGCTATTGCAAGCGATTGTCTAACAATTCTACATCTATAGCAAATTATTGGATGCAACAATGTCATCACAACCATTTCAAGATACACAGTTTAGAGAGTGCTATACACACTTTAGAAAGTGCTATCAAATCTTTGGATGAGCACAATTATAGACTCCAACAAGATGTGGAAGAAAAGGAGAGCACAATTACAAAGTTAAAAGCCAATCTTACACAACTAAAAGAGACTCCACATTTGTGCCAAAATGGTGGAATTGGCTCAGACCATGTTTGAAGCTAGTCGCCTATTTAACATCTCTAGCTCAGCTAAGACGCAGTTACATTTTGATGGACTGCTAGAAAGAATAGAGAGGCTAATTGCACAATCCGAAAAGGAACCTGCCCCTCAAAGAAAGGAAAGGGCAAGAGAACGGATAAGCCAACCTCTTCAGGAAGCCCATGTGCCGCCTCAAGAAGCTTATCTTCCCCCCCAAAAGGCAGATGAGCCTCCCTCGACAGCTCACATACCTCCACAGGTTGTCCACATTCCTTCTCAGGGAGCATATGAGCCTGTTCGAAAAAGTAATAGAATAAGTAATCCTCCCCAGGAAGCTTGTGCTCCAAACATCTATGAGAGCGAGGAAAGAGCCAACGATAGAATAAGCCCTCCTTCCCAGGTTGCTTATGTGCCTAATTCTACGGAGCCAGACACTTCTTCTTCTATGAATCGGTTTGCACCAGACTTCCTACGAGAAATACAAGAAGATAAATGGGATAACGAAAGTGAAGTCGCCCCTCCCTTTGAACTTGTGGATGATGCACACGACCAATTCCCACAAGACATCCCATCTATTTACGGGGAACATGAGAGCACCCAATCTCAAGAAAGATTAGACTTCGAGTCTAATTCTTTACAGGAATTACCCCACTTCACGGGCCCATGGGAAGCCAAGTCCACGTGTATGAGAGCACCCACAGTCATGGTAAGAAATGAAGATTCAGTCATACCTAGGAACACAGAGGTAGGGAAGAACACTAACGTGCAGTGCAATCTCAAGTTAGAAGAGCTACTCAAGGTTAGACCTGAATCGTGGAAACATGTAGCCAAACAAGTACCTGAGATAGCAAAATCTCGTTCCCAGGTAGGATCACATAGGACAGTGCCAGAGATACCCTTGGATAAGATAGGAGATATGTGTGAAGGTGAAGAAGGGAACACCTATCTTCCCATTACTTATCAGGAATACACCACTAAGGCAATTTTGGACTCAGGTGCAGGAGTTGCAATTGCCACCACTTCCCTGTGGAAACGTTGGGGCAAGCCGGCACTCAGGCCAACGAGAATGAATTGCAGATGGCCGATGGTCACATAGAGAGACCCCTAGGATTGCTAGAAGGAATAACTCTCACCACCTGTGGTGTTGAGTTTGAACATACCTTTGCTATATGTGACTTTAGCAAAAATCATGCCTATGAGATGATTTTGGGACGACCATTCATGCGACAGTTGCAAGTGGTACAGGATTGGGGAACCAATTCCTTGTACCTGCAACACTTAGGTGTTACGACCAAAGTCAATCTCAAGGATTACTCTCATAGAGATGTTCCCCCTATCCAATGGAATCCCATCCATAGAGCCAAGGATGATACGGAATCCGTGCATTCCATAGGATCAGGATCCTCATGGATGCATGAAGACACTCATTTATGGATGTGCAAGGTTGCAGTAGAAGAAGAGAAGAGAGAGAAGGCCAGAGAGGTAGGTGCAAAAGAAATACATAGATCAATTCAAGACCCAGCCTATGCACCTGTAGTTTTTTCTGATGAGGAATTTGAACCCCATGGCTGGGCAGAAATCCTAGCAACAATGGACGTAGCCATCAATGAAGAACAATGGACACCTCACTGTGATGAGGATGGCTATGATATTTCAGTCTTCTCCATAGAGCCAATCATGGGAGAGGCAGTTCTAGAAGAATGCGAACCTAGCCCTGATGTCTTTGAGGATGCAAGTGACTCCGACCTAGAGTCAATCATCATGGACCCACCCTTTGCATCAGATGAAGAATACTTCCATGAAGTGGAATTTCAACCCCAGAGGCATGGAGAGCTTACAAATGATGTAAGATTAGCCGCACATGTGACCCCAAAGGAAAAAGGAAAGAAACGGAAGAAGAGAGAAGTCTCACCAGAAGAGGAAGAATCTTTGTTTGAGGTCCTAGAAAATTTTAAGAAATATGAGATAGATGACAGGAGAGTCATGATAAGGATGCCTAAACGAGAGGCTCAAGCAGGAGAGGCCTATGATAACAAAGAAACCACCAAGAAAATAGTAGTGGCCCTAGAAGAAGGAGAGGAGAGATGCACATACATAGGCCATGACCTAACAGAGGAAGAAGAGCATGCGTTAATTGCCTTGCTAAGAGAATACAGAGATGTGTTCGCTTGGAGTTACAAGGATTTGAAAGGTGTTGACCCTGACATATGCTCACACACCATCCCCATGATCTCAGATGCTAAACCCTCTAAGCAAAAGCCCTACACATATAACGATAATTACGCTGCTAAGATCAAAGAAGAGATAGATAGACTGGTTGAAGCTGGATTTATCTATGAAATTGAGCACACTGAATGGGTATCCCCCATTGTGGTGGTGCCCAAGAAGAACGGAAAATTGCGTGTATGCATTAACTTGAAGAAGGTCAATGCAGCCACAATTCGAGATAACTATCCGCTTCCCATCACAGAACATCTCCTAGAACGAGTAGCAGGCAAGGAAGTGTACAACTTCCTCGATGGATTTTCGGGCTACAATCAAGTAGCCATAGCTCCAGAAGATCAGCATAAGACAGCTTTTGCCACAGAGTGGGGTATATTTGCCTTTCGTGTAATGCCATTTGGGCTTACCAATGCACCAGCTACTTTCCAAAGGCTGATGTGCCATGTGTTTAAGGAGTTCCTGAGGAAGAATTTAGAAGTCTATGTTGATGATCTTTGTGCTCATTCCAACATTAGACAAACCCATATTCTTGAACTCAGACAAATCTTTGACAAATGTCAAGAATATCAGGTCTGCCTGAACCCAGAAAAGTGTGTTTTTATGGTCAGGCAAGGCAAGATCCTAGGGCACATAGTGTCAAAGAATGGCATATCTACTGATGAAGAGAAAGTGAGAGCCATAGCAGAGCTACCTAGGCCAAGGAATGTCAAGGAAGTACAAGCCTTCATGGGGCATTGTGGTTACTACCGACGGTTCATTCATATGTACGCTATCATTGCAAAGCCCATGTACGGACTTCTGACTAACTTTGAGTGGACTGATGAATGTGAGAATTCCTTCCAGGAGCTTAAACGACGATTATGTTCAGCACCAATCTTGACCACACCAGATTGGAATAAGCCATTCCATGTTCATGTGGATGCATCCAATTATGCTATTGGATGTGTACTTGCACAACCTACGGGTGAAGGTAATATGGATCTTCCAATTGCCTATGCCAGTAGACAATTGAATGCAGCTGAACGAAATTATACCACTACGGAGAGAGAAGGCTTAGGCATGGTATATGCAGTCAAGAAATTTAGACACTATTTGCTTGCAAATAAGTTTAAATTTTTTACTGATCACCAAGCATTGTTATATCTCGTGAACAAGCCATGCAATACAGGAAGATTAGTAAGATGGTTCCTCTTACTAATGGAATATGACTTTGAGGTTGTGGTAAGGAAAGGTAGGACTCATTTGAGAGCAGATCATCTCTCTAGGCTCACCTCCGGAGAAGCCCCACAGGGAGTGTCAGATGATCTTCCTGATGCTTACTTGTTTAATTTGGAGGTGGTGCCGCAGTGGGCTAAGCCATTGGTACCAGTATTGACATACGGGCCTAACCATCCAGTGGTAAACACACGGAATAAAGAGGTTGTAAAAGCCCAAAAGTACCACATCATGGCAGGAAGTATGTACAAGCACACAGATCAAGGGATCTTGGCTTGTTGCGTAGAAGAGGATGAGTACGCTAAATGGTTGCAATTAGCACATGTAGGTGCATTAGAGCAACACTATTCAAAACAACGAACCCTACAGACCCTAAGGAGACTAGGAGTGCATTGGCCAACTATGGAAGCTGATGTCCAAAAGTTGTGCAAGGAATGCCCAATCTGTTGCACTAAACCACCTGTGGAACACGCTACTCTTTATCAAGTATCCATTGTGCCAGATTGGAGCGAACCTCTAGTATCCTTCCTGAGGACAAACACATTCCCTCCAGACATGACTCTGGCTAGGAAAAGGAGTTTAGAACAAGAAGCCCTGGATTACTCACTCATTGGTGATAATCTATACAAACGCGGTAAAGATGGTTACCTGAGACTGTGTGTCCATGAGAGTGAATATCTTAAGGTCTTGGAAACTGCTCACCAAGGTGTAGCAGGAGGACATTTTGGACCAGATCGGGTGATCAAGGCAGTATTATTTGCGGGCTTCTGGTGGCCTACCCTCCACATGGATGCACATACCTATGTGAAACGGTGTGATGTCTGTCAGAGAACTCAGTATCCTATACGAAAAGATGAGATGCCATTAAAACCTATGATGGGTGGACGTGCGTTCTCTAAGTGGGGAATAGACTTCGTAGGTCCTATTAATCCCCCAGCTAAGGGTTCTCATGCAGAATACATCATAGTTGCGACAGACTATCTAACGAAGTGGGTAGAGGTAAAGGCTACGACAAAGAACGATGCTCAAACAACTGCTAAATTCTTGTTTGAGAATGTGTTCACAAGATATGGGCTACCTATAGAGCTTGTAAGTGACAGAGGCACTCACTTCTTAAATGAAGTCATTGAAAATCTGCTCCAAGAATTCTTGGTAATACATAAGAAGTCTGCCCCCTATCACCCTCAAGCTAATGGACAAGCGGAGAGCACTAATAAGATCCTATGCAATGTACTGACAAAATTAGTAAACACTAAACGCTCTGATTGGGACAAACAGCTACACCATGCTGTTTGGGCATACCGAGTCGCCTATAAAACGGTACTCCAAGCCACCCCCTTTCAGATGGTATTTGGCCAACACGCGGTGCTACCTTTAGATTTTTTGATACCTACATTGAAAATAGCACAAGAGCACGAATGGACAGGTCATGAGCTCTCCTCTAGGATCTTTGACCTTGAACGATTAGGAGAAACAAGAGTGAGAGCAGCTGCAGGGATATATGCGGCAAAGAAACGACAGAAGGCATACTTTGATGCCCATGTGAAGGATAAGGGCTTGAAAGCAGGAGATCTAGTTTTAGTCTACACACTGAAACAACACGCAAGGAAACTAGAAAAGAGAGGCTATGGACCCATGATCATCAATAGGATCTCGACAAGTGGTGCTGTGCAACTAGCCACATTAGAAGGCGATGTTCTCCCAAACTATATTAGCGGATGCAGGGTTAAGTTGTATCAGGAACCTCTAACAGAGGAAATGCTAAGTCGACTCAACACTGCTAAGAAGCGCAAAGAGGAAGAAAAGCGAATTCGAGAAGAAGCTCAAGCAGAAGCCCTAGAGCGCATACGAAGAATGAAACTAAGAAGACAAGGTAAAGAGCATCCTAGGCAAGACGCATATGCAGATCAAGGATATGACGTGGCTATGTGTGAAGTTTCATGTGTTAGCTCACATAGAATAACTGACCGACGTCCTTTCATAACCTTAGATATAGGGCAAGGAAAGAGTGCAAGGACTATAAGGGCCTTGATTGACTCAGGCGCAGCCACCAGTGCTGTTAAATCGTCTTACTGTCAAGAGTTACAGTTAACTGTCGATCCTGTGGAAGCATATCTCATAGGATTAGGAGGCGTGGAAACCCCTTGCATGGGCGAGGTGGAACTTCCCCTCTACATTCATGATGAGGCAATGACAGTTAAAGCGCTAGTATGCCAAGACGAGGACCTCACGGAACCCCTTGTCCTGGGTCAAGACTGGATTTATGACCAAGCAGTCAACTTAGACCTAAGAAGTGGACTTCTTCAGGTATGGGTGAATCAGACTAGAATTACAATGGAGTTAAATAATGGAGCACTCAAGGAACTAGGAAAGGCACAGACTCCTGGTCCTTCCAGGGGTGCACATGAAGCTGACCATGCTGTTCTTGTCCAAGGCTATGTGACGCAGAAGAATGAAGATCTCAAAAAAGGAGTCAGAACCACAACAGAACTCCCTTCTTTTCCAAAGGCCAGAGGGAGGCAGAAACCAAAGGTGGATCAAAGACAGAAGAAGCAGAGTACTACCTATGTCGGAGATCAAAAGTACCTGCGCAGCAAAATGTCTCAGCGAGTGAAACAAGTGTGGGTGCGGAAAGGCGAACACCCGGTTGCACTCAAGCCAACCACACGGGCAAAGCCTCTCATTAGTAACCAACAACACGACACTAATAAGAAGTCTTTCAGAGGTTCTTCTGCTAATGTGAAGTCTATTTGGGTGCCCAAGAGGTCGATGAAGGCTAGCCCACAATCAAGACAAATTTGGGTGCCTAAGGCTTGTTTGCGGGCTCAAATAGCTACACCAAGACCATATCCCATACAGTATGATCCATTCACTCGCACAGCTGGCATCCCCTCATTTTCAACAATCAGGAACACACCAAGGCCCATGAGCTCGAAAATCATCGCTTGTAAATGGGTCCCTAAAAAGCCTCATTTTCTAGCCGACACACCTATAAAGCTCTCGAGAGTCTCTACAAAACCTAGAGCAAAACCTATCTGCTGCATTTGGCAGCCCAAGACTTGTAATAAACCCCCGGATCGCATTTGTAAATCCATGTCAACATACTAACCACATCACTATCACACTACATCACTAAACTTAACTCTTAGGCCTACCGAACAACTAATCACACACACACTTGCATCGAGCACGTACTAACCCATTATTCGCTCCCGACCCTCATGTTAATATTGTAAGGGGAACAACAACGGTTCTCTCTTGTCCCGTACAATGTTAACACATGTTTGTATATTCTCACAGAGACAGGCAACAAGAAGTAACATGGCCGATACGGTAGGAACCAGCTCCCAGGCAGGCACCAGCCCCCAAGTGGTGGACATCGAAAGCCTTCCGGTTGAGGAGGAACTAAAGGAAAGACCAGTGGCATTACGGGCATTACATGCCATACCAATTCAGAATCCTCCACAGGGTCATACCATGCCGGTGGGCAAAGCTTCACACTGGTTCAGTGACGTTGCTGGACCTCTGGGTGAAGGCACATATATGTGGGAGTCCGAAGTAGAATTCAATGGACGGTGGGGCAGATACCACTTCTTTACCAGAGAGTTTGAAAAGCTACAGAATAATGAGGGACTGAAGCCAATATGGAAGAAGGCTGGGCTCTATGATTATTTCAAGTTCCAACTACCAAAGCCCGATTTTCTAAGATGCTCATACCTGATTAGCACTCTCACTCCCAGCAAAGACAAAAAAGGATACAGTTCCTTTGTGCTTCCCTCACTCACAAGGGGCAATGAGCTGAAGCGCTTCCGCTTGACTATCAACTTGGTAAGAGAAGCTCTTGATATGCACGGAATGCACATTCCTACGGAGAAGGAGACCATGGTCCCCGATAATATGAAGAACAGGAATCTGACAAAACTAAAGGATATGGTGGCAATGACTCCTACGATAGCCATTCATTTACGTATGGTCATGCAACACTTCGCATTCCCCGCGCAAGACAGGTTCACAATGCCTCCCAAGAAGATCTGGTTTAGCCTCTACCTAGCGGATGCTTTTGATTTGTCCATCAATATGCCCCACTGGATTATCGACCAGATTCATATGGCTCATCAGAGATGGTATAAGAAGCAAAAGTCTGTGTTGTATGGTTGCTGTGCACTTACAAGAATTGTATATAGATGTCTCGCATACGATGTACCGGTGCAGAGGGCTCTCGTTTGGTCCAGAGCACAGGAGTTTCAGCGTAGATTGTCAGCTGTGGGGCCTCCCTCAAAGAAGATGAGAGGCACTGTCCAGATGCCTTGTGCACAAGCTCGCGGTGCAACCCTAACGCCTGAGACAACCCCAAGACTTCCTCGACGAGTGCAACCATTTACTATCAGGTTACCCAGGCACAGCACAGATGGCCCTAACCTTGTGTTTCCACCAGTACCGACTGATCTGGAATTCCCGCATGGATTCACTCTGGAGGATCTAACGGACGAAGAAGTTGCTAGAATCATCGACGCTGTAAATGCGGAAGTTGAAGCAGAGCAAGCTGGTGGACAGCAAACTGCCCCAGACCAAGCCCAGCCCAGCCAACCGGACGTAGTCAATGTGGACGATGAAGAAGAAGCACATGAAGAGGCACAGGGTGGACAATCAGAAGCAGAAGAACAAGAGTATGATCAGGAAGCCCTACAAGTACTGGAAGGTGCCCCCGCCTATACTAATGCATTAAAGAAGCTCTACGATACGATGAACCGAGTCCAAGAGCAACACAGGCTATCATTAGCTGTAGGTAAAGCCCTGATGAACCAGATTCTGGAGGAGGAAGGCGTGGACGAGCAATACCGTGCCACCCTGGAAATGATATCAGATGCTTTGGGAGTACCTGAAACGGTGCATACTGCACTAGCGCAATCACGAAGGACAGAGAAAAGATATGGAAGACGCCCCCCACGAATGGGAAAACAAATGAATGTATTAGGATCAGGACCACAAGGCACCCCCACAACCACGGGCACTACACACACCGCTCACGACACCGAGGAAGCCCATATATCAAGCGCACCTCCATCACCTCCCTTACCACCTTCGCCTCCCTCTCCACCACATTCATCTCCCATTACCAATGTAACAACCACCGTTATCGCCTCCGAGCCCACCGCCATGACTGAAGCACAAACCGCCAATCAACCCACACACCCTCTCAACACCTCCCGTGTATATACTTCCACTAACACTGTAACCTTAACGATAGCTACTGACATCCCCATCCCCCCACTCACACTTTTGGGTAGTTCACATTCACAATTGCACACACCACTGTACACATTCACCACAATCACTGCACCCACAATTCCACTTTTCACAATCACTCCCACATCCGTTTACACCACGGATTTTATGGACATATCACCTTCCACCGCACCTCTCCCTCCCCCCATGCCACCACAATCTCCCATTCCCCCACCACCCACGTCACCATTTTCCAGCACTGCATTCACACTTCCCTTCCCCTCTCCCTTCCCCTCTGCACATTACACTCTCCCTGCATCCATCCCCATTAATAATGTATTCAATAATATGCATCAGTGCATGTCTCAGTTACAACAACACTATCAGCACCTCGATGCTCAGCATACAAGCTTGTTCAGGCGACATGAGGAGTTACAAGGAAGATTCACTGATCTAGAGAAAGAAAAGCATCAGTTACAACAGCAGTTTAGTGCATTGCAAGAACAATATGAGAAACTTGTGGCAAATCCACCGCAGCCTGATGCAGAAGAAAGACAACATATGGATGATTTGCTACACTCACAAATCACAGAGAACCTCAAGCTCCGCCGTAACATGGCTCTATTACGGAAGCATATGTCTGCAGCCCTAGAAGAAAATAGACGGCTTCAGACACAAAACGAAGAGAACTTGGAGTCAGCCATGGAAGGTTCCCCACAGGAAATTGACCCGGAGAGATTTAAGGCTATTCCCTCGGACAATATGCAGATCATATTGGAAACCCATGCGGATCTCCTCGATGCCCATGCAGCCTTAGAAAAGGAAAGAGACGAACTACGAAAGCAATTGGCAGCTCAACCAGCACCACCCAAAGAAGTCCCAACCACAACGGACACAGCTGACGAAGTAGCAGCGCTCAAAGCACAACTCGAAGAATTGCAACAGAAAGTGCTTGTATATGAACGACAACCCTCCCCCTTGGCAGAACCAGAACCTGAAGACCTAGTGCCAATCGAAGTAGAGGAAACTTTTGAGGATCCGTACGTTCCGATGCCAACACCCGGGGGTAAGCGAACAGAACAGGGCATGGACACAATTGAAATTGAGGCACCTGAATGGATGCAAAAATTAGAGAAAGTAGCCACGACGCATGATGACAGGGTGGCAGTCCAAATTGCTTTGATGTCAAAGTTGGAGGAGGTTGTAATAAAATCTGATTATTTTCAGAATCTCTCACACCATAGGTGGATCGGCCCATCAGACGACCTGTATGTTCCCTTTTGCGTGCTAATGGCGGATTATAATGCAGAAATCAAGCACCACACCTCAAGGGAACCCACCTCGGCCACCCAATTTGCACCTGACGACATCCCAGAAAGTGCCAAGCAGGGACATATTCGCCAACCGATGTGGAGAATTCGACTGCTTGAGACATACCCAGAAATGGTCAGAACATGGAACAACATGCCCTTGTACATCAAATATAACCCATGTTATTGCCCTGTATTTCGAAGGAGATCATGGCCGGAGTACACACAAACAGTGCTGACAATTAAAGGATGTGAGAAGTGGCTCAATTATGT
>CM035428.1:106860181-106865181 GCA_020310875.1 Ceratopteris richardii | reverse complement strand
CTCTACTTGCTTCAAGCTTATCCTTGTGCACACCTTGCACCAAGCTTCCACCAAGATGAGGAATGAGTATCTTCTGTCGGCATGCACACTGCACAGAGACCTTGAGGTCCTTGGGGTCTAGCTTCGCACTCTCTGCCTTCTTCCTTAGCCACCTCTCTTGCACTCTTCACTTTCACCTCTCTGTCGTACCCTGGTGTGTCTTTTACTTCTCTCTCTTTCTTTCTCTAATGTGTCACCAAGAATAGCCTTTGTCTTTCTTTGTTGAGTGTGCCGGTTCCGTGCACTCTAACTGTAATAGAATCTTGATGCCCTTTCAATGTCCCAAGATTGTCTTTTTAACTGGCAGCCAACGACTCACTACCTTGTCATGTAGTGACTTTAGACTTAAATCAAAATTTTGATTGGGCGGCCATATTTCCACATGTGCGTACACAGCCGCTTTTATTTTTTCCTTTTAATTCGTCATTTTTGCACATAAGAGGGGGTTCACCTGAACCTTCCAAAACACTTTAAAACACATTTTGAACCTTAGGGAAATTAGAGAAAATACCTCTGCAACCTGCAACCCACTTTCTCCAATTTACCTTTTGTGGACAATTCATTGTGCACTACCTTGCACTTTGACACCTGCACTTACGCACTTTGACTTTGCACGTGTTGGCTTTGACCTTGTCCTTTGTTGAATTTGACTAGTTGACTTTGACCAGTTGACTTTGACTGCATTGACTTTGACCAACATGACTTTTATGGGCTCAACAATTGCCCACCACCTAATGTGCTCTCCGTCCCGGAGAGCTATAACCAAAACTTCGAACATAGAGGACACCATGAGAATAGAGCTGCAACAACTTGAAGAGAACATCTGAGAACATCCACTAGAACAAGCACCAGAAAAGAACAAGAAGTGGGATTGTGTTATGGAAAAGCAAAAGAGGGCAATGGGAGGTTAGAATGGAATGGGAAGGGAGGGCTGAGGGTATGAAGATGGATGGGCCCGGGAGGGTGAAGGATGTGGCTGGGCAGATTGGTAGGGAGGTGTTGGAAGTAGGAATCAGGGCCTGGGGGGGCTAAAATGATCAAACTGGAGGGCTACAGAGGGTACAAATGGAATATTATTAAACATAAGGAAAGAGAAGGTGAGAATAGACCATGTGGACAATGTGGGTAAATAAAAACATGTGATAAATGTGTGCAAATAGTGAGGGTTTTGACCAAAACTCAGAGAAAATGTGGGAATTTGGAACAATAAAGCCAAAAACTGAGTCCAGAGGTGCCAAAAAACATGAAAATGACTCCTTTTTTATAAAAAACAGCCACTCGAGGTACAATCTAGAGCCAAAAGCTTTTAGCCATGAAATTAAAAAAAAAATTAAAACAATAAAAATAATAATAAAAAATAAGAAAAAATGGGCGGGGGGGAGGGTGGCGGGTGGGCGGGGGGAGAGGGTGGGCGGGTGGGGCGGGGGGGGGGGGGGGAGGGGAGGCGGGAAAGCGGGGGGGGGGGGGGGGGGGGGGGGAAGCGGGGGGGGGGGGCGGGGGGGGAGGGTGGGGGGGTGTGCGGGGGGGTGGGCGGGGGGGGGTGGGCGGGGGTGTGTGCGGGTGGGTGGGCGGGGGGTGGGCGGGCGGGTGAGCGGGGGGGGGGGGGGGGTGGGCGGAGGTGTGGGCGGGGGGGTGTGCGGGGGGGTGTGCGGGGGTGTGGGCGGGGGGGTGTGCGGGGAGGTGTGCGGGGGGGTGGGCAGGGGGGTGGGCGAGGGGGTGGGTGGGGGGGTGTGCGGGGGGGTGTGCGGGCGGGTGTGCGGGGGGGGGGGGGGGGGGGGGGGAAGCGGGAGTGGGCGGGGGGGGGGGGGGGGGGAGGGGGAAGCGGGGGGGGGGGGGGGGGGGCGGGGGGGGAAGCGGGGGGGGGAGGGGGGGCGGGAAAGCGGGGGGGGGGGGGGGGGGGGGGGGGGGAAGCGGGGGGGGGGGGGGGGGGGGGCAGGGGGAAAAGCGGGGGGGGCGGGGGGAAAAGCGGGGGGGGGGGCTGGGGGGGCAGGGGGGGGGGAAAGCGGGGGGGGCGGGGGGGGCAGGGGGGGGAGGGGGAGGTTTTTGGTCGGTGGGGTTTTCTTTTTTTTTTTGGCAGAAAAAACACCTTGGGGGCTCTCCTTTTTTTTTTTTTTTGAATTTTAATTATGAATAAACTGAAAAAATACATAAAAAGTCCAAAAAAATGGCAAAAAAATTCCAAAAAAATCTGTAAAAAATTCTAAAAAGAATTCCTACTGGTTGAGGCCACATTTCTCACTCAAATCCATAGAGAGCTTCCTTTATTCCTCCAAATTTGGCAAGAAAAAGACACATGAAAAAGGAGAAAAGTGCTAGAAAAATTCGAAAAAATGCTTGAAAAATTTTGAAAAAATTTTCTAAAAATTCCAAAAATTGTACCTTTGCAAAGTTGATGAAATGGCTGCTAGATTTGCTAAAAACTCAAGAAACAAACATAAAATGGATAAAGAAAACTACTAAACTTAAGTAAAAATGACGAGAAAAGACTATGTACAACCTGGACAAATATTGCAGGTTCCAGGGGATCCATAAAACTTCAGTTGGCTTGATGATAGGCCTTGAGCCTTGTATTGTTGCCTCAGAGAGACTCCTCCATAATCTGCATTTGTACTGCACTTCATTGATTTTGTCTTCTCCTTAGGCACACTGATCATCTGATAAGGGTACCCTAAATGCTTCATTAGAATGTTAGCTCCTCCAGCAACTTTATGACTTAATCTGCAAAATTCCATTTTTACTATTCCAGCAACTTCATCCAATGGAACCCTCTGTTTCCAAAGACTTGCAGGTGCTCCTTTCGCATTCTTGTAAAGCCCTGCACTTGCTATCATTAAACTTGACATAACACTTGATATCCATACCAGGATCCATAAAACAGTGGCCATTGACATATGATTTGAAGCATCTTCATCAGGGCTACACTTAAGGAGTACTTTGCTTTTCTTCTCTTTTCCATGGCCTTTGACTGAGACTGTTTCAACCTGAGTGATTTCCTCTTTTTCTTCATATGCTTCTTCTCTACTTGAGTTTGGGAAAATTCTATAGCAGGAAGATGGGTCTTCTGCATGGAGCCAAGCCAACATGTTTTCATCTTCATATAAATCTGCTCCTTCAAATAGATCTGCTTCTGGGTTGTCCACCACTTCTTCTTCCATACAAATACCAATTGTCTGCATCATACTAGTATTTCTTTGATTGTTTGGTCCTTCTTCTAAAATTATCTGCTGCAACTCTTTTCCCTCCTGCTTTACCCACATTGTGTCTTTGCCCCAGTCATGCAACACATTGTCATGCCTTAACCAAGGTCTCCCAATTAACAGGGGGAAACTTCCTTCTACCTGTGGCAGCCTTAAAACAACGAAGTCCAGGTTAAAGATGGTACCTTGTATTTTGACTGGAACTCCAGGGACCACACCAATAGGCCTTACTATGCTTTGGTCTGCCATTGTTACAGTGAAGTTGGCAGGTCGTGAAGGGTATATTCCAATCTTTTTCATGGTATAGTCAGGCATCAAGTTAATGCCAGAACCACCATCCACAATAACTCCTTGAAACTCATGACCTTTAATAGAGATTGTTAGCTGAGGGCTCTTATAATCTGTGAGGGGTGCTTCCCCTAAACATCTATCTTTATGCATAACAGTAGCCTTTGCCACCAAACTTGTTGTGGACATTTCATCAATTATCTGCAAGAGTTCTGACCTGAACTTCCCATCCATCTTTATTAAATAAAAAATACTAACCTCCTTTTTCATGGACTTGAGTAGTTTGGAAGCTTCTGATTCCTTAAGAGAATGAGCTTCATTTGCTTTGCCAAACTCTTCTTGAGCCCTGTTGAAGGCATGCCCAATGGCATCACTGGTACCTATGAGATATTCTTTTTGGTTTGTGTCTGCACTTGTGTTGGCGTTGTCTTCAGATGCAACTCTGTCTCTATTCGATTCCCTAATTTTTGATTCTGGATTTTCGTCCACTTGAGCCTTCCCCTTGCTTCTTGTCTGTACTGCAAAAGATTCAAGTTCTTCTAATTGTACCACCCTAGTAGACGGTGAGGGTTCATTGACCTGAGGTAATGTTTCCTCCTTGAATACAGAGATCATTTGGAGATGGGGTCCGGAAGTAGAGGCTTGATTCTTAGGACAACAATTTGTATAGTGATCCCTGGCCTCTGGACAGTTTCTGCAAGGAGGGGCATTTTTTGGGAGAGTGCACCTAGATTGGTAGTGCCCGCACTCTCCACATCTGAAACAAATGATGGGCCTTCTAGGCCCATTTGCAAAATTATTCCTTGGTCTAGGATTATAGTTGTTACCTTGGTTTGCTGCGGCTGCCATCACATTTGCTGGTGGCAGAGGTCCTCCCTGTGTCCAGTATGTCGTTGCAGGCATTCCCCTGGATTGGCATTCATGGGCCTCATGGCCAATTTTCCTGCATAATTGACAAGTCACGTTTAGCAGAGGACACTCACTTACTATGTGCCCTTGCTTGCTGCACATGGAGCACCAGAGTCCACTCTTGATACCACCTCCTTTGAGTTCTTGCAATTCCTGCCTCAGCTGAGCTAATTCTTTTGCTTGGGCCTCCTCCTCCTTTTGGAGCTTGAGTGCTTCAATCTCCCTTCTCAGCTGAGCCACAGCAGTCTCCTCTTCTGGGTAGGGATTATTCCTTTTCAAGCCCTCTAGCTCCCTTCTTAACTGGATCATTGGGTCCTCCAGTTCTGCATCATAGGTTGGCTGGGAAGAAGTTGCACCATACTGGTGCCTTATCTGCTCCAAGCGTGTGGCCGTATTGATGAATTCCTCAACAGAGGCAGTAGGTAACACTAACTCTTTTATTTTGCATTGGGTGAACACAGGTAAGGGTTTGGCTAACCACTTCTTGACAAAGAAATCATGCGGTGGATCTGGTAGTTTAGCCATTAGTGCTTTGGCCCTGGTCACAAACTCTGGGAATTTTTCTCC
>CM035428.1:106750181-106855181 GCA_020310875.1 Ceratopteris richardii | reverse complement strand
TATATACGTATATGTATGCCTATACGTATATATGTATACATATTTCTACACGTATATACATATGCGTATGTCTATATGTATGTACATATATGTATGTCTATACATATAGGTATATATGTATACATATACGTATCGATATATATGTATACGTATATGTATACATACATACATATATATATATATATATATATATATATATATATATATATATATATATATATATATATATATATATATATATATATATATATATATATATATATATGTATGTATCTGTATACATATACATATATATACGTATATATAGGTATCCATATACGTATACGTATATATACGTATCCGTATACGTACACGTATATATACGTATCTCTATACGTATATATATGTATTATATGTATACGTATACGTATACATATATGTATACATATAAATAGGTATACGTATATGTATATGTATGGATATATGTATATGTATATGTATACGTATATGTATATGTATATGTATACGTATATGTATATGTATATGTATATGTATATGTATATGTATATGTATATGTATATGTATATGTATACATATATGTATACGTATACGTATACGTTTATATATGTATGTATACGTATACATATACGTATATGTACGTATACGTATACGTATACATATATGTCTATGTATATGTATATGTATATGTATATGTATATGTATATGTATATGTATATGTATATGTATATGTATAGGTATATGTATATGTATATGTATATGTATATGTATATGTATATGTATATGTATATGTATATGTATATGTATATGTATATGTATATGTATATGTATATGTATATGTGTATGTGTAGCTCAATGATGAGTGGCACCTCCTTTAATGTCAATCCGGGAAGACGTGAGGATGGTATGAAGACCTCGAGCAAGTGGAGGCACAAGTGCGTGAGTGAGAAGCACACAGACATGCACACACATACACACACACGCGCACACACAGCAAGACAAGGAGTGAGAATCAATGGAGTTCTTTAGATTACTTTCAAAAAGCTCTTACAAGTTCATTTCTATTACAATCCAACCTCAAAAATGAGCTCTCTAGCTCCTTTTATAGTTTTTGACTAGCTTTGGCCCTGTCCAGACCTAGTGTCCGGCCTAGTTAAAAATTAGGTTCCAGGGCTTATTTGAGGGCTCAAACGAGGTCTAAAAAATATGAAAATTGGCAGGTAGATACTTCTAAAACTCCTCAAGCTCAAGGACCCCTTGGCTTGCACAAAACGGAGCTACAAAAATTCGAAATGGTATTTACAATGGTGTTCAGTGATTAAAATCACTATTTGTGTAGGGATTTTCTCTGTTGATTTGTCATACACATCCCTGAGCTCCCTACTTGCTCTTTCCTCTCATGTGTTCAACTCCTTGATGTCTGAAAAATTTAGATGGCCTACTTGCCAGATCTTCTTTGGCTGCTGTGTCTACTTGTGCTATCTCTTCGTTCCGATCCTCTTTGTCTTGTGGCTCCTTCGGTTCCCTGACTGCTGCCAACACCCCCCCCCACTCTCGCGTCTGTCACCCCTGACAGACCCTTGTCTAGATGCTCGTTGAACGTAATATTGGACAACATCGGAAGCGAGGTGATGTTCTTCTAATCTAAGCCCCCGTGCTAGATCTGTTAATAATGCATCCCAATTTACTGGTCCTGGTACGTCCGGATGTGGCACCCGCAGTTGTTCTGAATGGATAGCTCTCTCCACAGCGAATAAGTGGAGGAGGTGTGAGGGCCTGGGTACAAATATTTCTGAGTGATATTCCCAGGATCCCGTTATGAACATCTCCTCGAAGGTCTGTTTAAAACAAGCTGGGAGGTACTTTATTCTGGCGTGCCAAGCATATATTACCTCTATGGATGGGGTTGTGCTCATGTCGTATACCAGATCTTGGTTTCCTGTAAGAAATCCGACACCTGAGAAGTGGGGGTCTTTAATATTCTTGAATGTCCTGAAGGTGATTAGCATTAGTTCAAAGATTTTCATACACATTTGTGCCATCACATCGGGGGTATTCCGTAGTCGAGTGCTCCAGTGTCTGATGGTAGAAATCATGTAGTTTATTGTGGGAGTGCCTTGTGGCGGTGCTAGATAAACATATTTTAACCACTTTGCACAACCCTTGACGTTCTTGACAGCAATTGTAAACTCTGGCCAAGTGCACCGGCGGAATACTGGAACATAACAAGGATTGTATTTAATAAAAAGGGGCATGTTGGTCCAGGTACGAACCATTTCCGGGTAGGTTTCAAGAAGACGGATTCTCCAGGTTGGTTGATAGATGGAGCCTTTCTTTGCACTTTCTGGGATATCCTCTGGCCCAAATTGTGTGGCAAAAGTTGGAGGTTTGCCACAACTGCGTTGAATCTCTGCATTGTAATCCGAAAGGAGCACACAATATGGCACATATTGATCATCGTTGGTGCCGATCCATCTATGATGAGACATGCTTTGAAAGTATTCAGACTTAATGATGATGTCTTCTAACTTTGCCATAGATTGGATTTGAATGGCCACTCTATCTTCATGGGTTGTTGCTGTTTTCTCGAGTGTTTGGAGCCATTCAGGTACTTCAACTTCTAATGTGTCTAGTCCTTCTCAGGTCTGTGCACCACCTGGCATCGGCATAGGAACGTATGGTTCCTCATATGTTTCATCCACCTCAATGGGTACTAAATCCTCCGGTTCGAGTTCTACAACTGGGGAGGCCTGCCTTTCATATTCTAGTAACTTTTGCTGGAGTTTAGTCACCTTCTCTGTCAATGCCTTTACTTCCTCTGAAGTCGAGGCCGTTTCTAATACCTTGGGTGGAGCCTCCTTTTCCCTGAGGTGGCTACGTAGCTCATCTCGTTCCCTTTCCAAATCATCATGTGCGTCTAATAAATCCGCATAACTTTCCAAAATGGTTTTCATTGTTTCTGTGGGAACCGCTTTGAACTGTTTTGGATCAATCTCATGGGGGGAACCTTCCATGGCTGCTTCCAGGTTTTCTTCATTTTGTTTTTGCAATCGTTTATTTTCTTCAAGTGTTGTAGCCATATGCTTTCGAAGTAGAGTTAAATTACGCCGGACTTTCAGGTTATCTGTTTGGTACACCTCCAGCCAGGCTTCAAGTTGTTTGACACCGGGTTCTGCTGATGGTTGGGGTGTCTCCAGGAGTGTTTGATGGGCTTGCTCGAGGGTTGTGTAGCACTGGTTGAGTTCCACATTCTCTTCTTCTAGCGTTGTGAGTCGTCTTTGTAGGTTCTGATGATTCGCTGTCAACTGTTGATGGCGGCCTTCGAGATCCCTGTACTCACGCTGAAGTTGATATACACACTGATGTAATGATAGGAATATACTATTTACATTAAAGGATGCAGATAAAGATGAAGATGCAGGGGGAATGGGGATGGGGAAGGGAGTTGTGAATGCTGTGGAATCAAGTGGTGAAGTTGGTGGAGGGGGTATGGGAGATTGAGGTTGTGTGGGGGGTGGGGGTGGTGCTATGGCGGGTGATGTCTCCATCGTGTCAAATGTGGGAGTGACTGTAAAAATGGGAACAGTGGGTGTGGTGGAAGTGATATCTGTGAAGAGTGTCGTGAAGCTGGGCATGGAAACTCCTCCAAATTGGATACCAGGAGAGAGAGGGATTCCCATGACAATTGTGGTAGTGGTAGAAAAGGGCGTGGTCGTGCCGGTTGGTGAGGTGAATTGTGTAGCGAGAGGTGTGGTGGGTGGCGAGAGTGGTTCCTCCTGATGTTCTTCTGTTTGCGTGTTGCCTTCCGGTCCTGATACATTGATGTGTATTTGTTTTCCAGATCGCCTAGGGCGGGCAGGCACACGTTTCTCAAATCGATTGATGTATGTCATGGCCTCATGTATGGCCTCATCCAAACCGACTGCCTCTGCGTGTAGGGTCATGGCTTCGATAAACATATCATCCACACCTTCCTCAGCCAATAGTTGGCTCATGAGCACCTTGCCTGATTCAAGTGACATTTTGTGTTGTTCCTGAACTCGCTTCATGGTTTGGTACAATCTTTTTATTTGTGCCGAATAGGCTGGGGCACTTGCTAGTTTTGAGAGTTCATCATATTCCTGATATTGTTCTTCGTCAGCTTCTTCTTCTTCTCCTCCTGCCTCTTGTTCATCTCCTTTGACTTCTACGACGACTGGTTGTGTTGGGGCTGGTGTTGTTGTGGTGGGGTGTGGGTCCTGGGCCTGGTCTGCTTCTGTTTCAAGATTAGATTCGTAGATCAGCCTGGCTACTTCTTCATCCGTGAGGTCATTGAGAGTAAATCCCTGTGGAAATTCCAAGTCTGATGGAATGGGGGGAAACACCAAGTTGGGTCCTTCTGTACTTGGTCGGGGAAGACGGATTGTGAATGGCCGAACAAGCCTAGTTTGAGGAGGAGTCACCTCTGGTGTGGTAGTGGCTCCTCTTGGTTGAGCACATGGTAATTGGATGCCTCCTCTCATCTTCTTCGATGGAGGACCCGCTGTTGATAGTCGCCTTTGGAATTCTTGGGCCCTGGGCCACACTAGTGCTCTTTGAATGGGCACGTCATATGCTAGGCACCTGTAAATTATTCTTGTTAGGGCACAATAGCCATGAAGTACATTTTTCTGCTTCTTATTCCAGCGCTGATGGGCTAGGTGTATCTGATCGATGACCCAGTGCGGTATGTTGAGGGTGAGGTTCTCTGTTTCTGCCAAGTATAAGCTGAACCATATTTTCTTAGGGGGCATAGTGAATCGTTCCTGTGCGGGAAAAGCAAAATGTTGCATAACAGTTCGTAAGTGGAGAGCAATGGTAGGCGTCATTGCCACCATGTCCTTCAATTTATTGAGATCCTTATGCTTCATCCTACCCGGAACCATTGTTTCTTTCTCGGTGGGAATGTGCATACCTTGCATGTTCAATGCCTCCCGTACCAGATTGAGTGTTAGTTTGAATCTCTTGAGTTCGTGTCCTGGCAACAATGATGGTAGTACAAAAGTACTATCGCCTCCCTTGGCCCTGCTGGGAGTGATGGTACTGATAAAATAGGAGCAGCGTAGAAAATCAGGTTTAGGCAAGTGTGCCCTGAAATATCTATCCAGGCCTGCCTTGGTCCAGACTGAGCGCATTACCTCTGCATTCTGATAGTTCTCGAATTCCCGAGTGAAAAAGTGATAGCGTCCCCATTTGCCATTAAATTCAATTTCTGCTTCCCAGAAGTAGGTGCCGTCACCCAATGGCCCTGCTACATCGCTAAACCAATGAGCATGTTTCCCCACCTGAGAAGTGTGTCCTTGAGGAGGGTCCTGGATAGGAAGGACATGCACCGCTTGAAGTTCTTGAGGCCTTTCGGTGAGTGGCGGTTCTAGAAGAATGGTTTCAATGTCCACAATCTGTGCGCTGGACCCTGCCTGGGAACTGGTGCCTCCAGCTTCTGCCATAGTTATTGCTTGCTACTGGTTCTGTCGAGAATATAGAGCATGCGTTAATATTGTAATGGACAAGATAGAACACGTTTTGCCCCGTTACGATATTATTGTGAGATGAGTAATGGGTTAGTGGTCAGTGAGTGCACGATGACAGTGGGTGTAGTGAATGCCTGGATAGTCCTAGGAGTTAGATGGAAAGATGCAGTGTCTGACTAATGCAGTTAGTAAGTGGAGATGAATTCACAAATTGGGGTTCGGGGGTTTATTACAAGTCTGAGGTTGCCAAACACCATGGATGGCTTTTGGTCTTGGTTTTGTGGAGGCTCGGGAGGGTTGCATGAGTAATTCCGCTGGGGGTTGTTGTGTCTTTGGGACCCATTTACGAGTGAGTCTGTGCGTGCTTCTAGGTGGCAGTGTGTTCGAGTGTATCAGACAAGAGTGGGTGGCGGCTGCTTGAGCGAGTGAACATGGAAGGATACCAGAGAGAAGGCTAATCGCAAGTGGAACAAAAAGCTATCCGAGCTAGAAGAAAGCCTAAGGGATACCAAAACAAAAATAAAAGACATTGCATCTCAAAGCCCCTCGCATACCGAAGCTCCATCCACTCCACCTCATTCCACCCCACCACCCATTGTAAATAACCCACAACGAGGGTCTGTTCTTGCAAATCCAACCCCAGAAGGCTTGGACATGATGTTCAAGGCCTACCAGGCTCGTCTTCAAGAAGGGCCAACAACTGCAAACTTGGACAAGAGTTACCCGAGAGCAGATTTAGAGATTGAACGGATGAAAATGTGCATGAAAATGGTAGAACAAGCTCAAGCTATACTTGAGACTAGTCAAAAGTTCAATCAGACAAACTCTGTGAAATCAGATTTGCATTTCCAGGGCTTACTAGAAAGATTAGAGCAGTTGGTAAACAAACCACAAGTTTCTTTACCTCCACAGGCTCAACCAGTTATTGAGAGAGGAAGCTCACCACCAATGGGAGCTTATGTTCCTAATTCCACGGATGCTGGAATACCTCCTTCAATTCAACAGTACTCTCAAGAGTTCTTGCGGGAAATACAAGAAGAGAAATGGGCCAAGGAGAAGGGGAACTTCCCTCCTATTCCTGAGATTGATGATCTTCATGATCAATTTCCCCAAGACATCCCGTCTATCTATGGAGATCAAACAGAGCAACAAGAGGATGAGAGATTAGATTTTGAATCTAATTCTTTACAAGAGTTGCCTCATTTCACAGGCCCATGGGAATCTGAATCTATCCAGATCAGAGCTCCCACAATATTGGTAAGAAATGAAGACTCAGTGATTCCAAGAAACACTGATGTTGTTAAGAACACTAAGGTTCAATGTCATCTCACTGTGGAAGAGCTGCTCAAAGCAAAACCTGAGCTCTGGAATCATGTGAAGGATCAGGTTCCAGAACTTGAATCCAATATGCCAAAAGTAGGACCTAAGCAGAAAGTACCAGAGATACCTCTCGACAAGATAGGAGACATGAGCGAAGGTGAAGAAGGTAATACTTATCTTCCAATCACCTATCAAGGTTACACAACCAAAGCAATTGTAGATTCGGGTGCTGGTGTTGCTATCGCGACCACCTCTTTGTGGAAGCGATGGGGCAAACCCACATTAAGACCAACAAGAATGAAGCTTCAAATGGCAGATGGTCATTTTGAAAGACCTCTAGGATTGCTCGAAGGGATAACTCTAACCACTTGTGGTGTAGAGTTTGAACATACATTTGCTATATGTGACTTTGAAAAAAATAATGTCTACGAGATGATCCTAGGAAGACCCTTCCTACGACAATTGCAAATAGTACAGGATTGGGGAACCAACTCCTTGTACTTACAGCACTTAGGGGTCACCACCAAGGTCAATTTGAAGGATTACACCTTCCGAAATGTACCACCCCTACAGTGGAATCCTATCCACAAAGCGAAAGAAGATTCTATCTCTGTGCATTCTGGGAGTTCACCTGATCCATCCTGGCTGCATGAAGATACTCACTTGTGGATGTGCAAGGTCGCAGAGGAAGAGGAAAAGCGTCTAAAAGCAAGAGAAGATGGAACTCCCCCAGGAGATAGACCAATAAAAGACCCAGCCTATACACCGATGATATTTCCAGATGAGGAATTTGAGCCTCATGGTTGGGCAGAAATCTTAGCCACCATGGACATTGCAGTCAATGAAGAACAATGGACACCTCATTGTGATGAGGAGGGTTATGATATTTTAGTGTTCATGTGTCAGCCCCTATTGGAAGAGTGTGATCCTAGTGAGTTCATAGAAGAAGAAGAGAATGACGATGATCTAGAATCCATTGTGATGGATACTTACTTTGACTCGGAGGAACACTATTTAGAAGACATAGGAGTGTTAACCCAAAAAGAAGAAGAACCCCTCACGAGTATTAAAACGATAAATTCAAAGGAAAAAAGTGAAGGAGGTCAAAAGAAAAAGAAAAGAAAAGCAGTGAAACAAGAAGAGGAAGAATCATTGTTTGAAGTACCAGAAAATTTCAAGAAATATGAAGTGGAAGACCGTAAAATTTTGGTACGAATGCCTAAGAGAGAGGCCATTATAGGAGAAGCATATGACAATAAAGAAAAGACCAAAAAAATTGTAGTGACCATTGAAGGGAACGAAGAGCGATGTACGTACATAGGAGACGACCTAAGTGCAAAAGAAGAAGTAGAGCTTGTAGCTCTATTAAGGGAATATAGGGACGTGTTTGCGTGGCACTATAAAGACTTGAAGGGAGTAGACCCAAAAATTTGCTCTCATACTATACCCATGACGGCTGATGCCAAGCCCACCAAACAAAAGCCCTACACATATAATGACACTTATGCAGCTAAAATAAAAGAAGAAATTGATAGGCTGATTGAAGCTGGGTTCATCTACGAGATTGAGCATACAAAATGGGTGTCCCCCATTGTAGTGGTGCCCAAGAAGAATGGAAAATTGCGAGTGTGTATTAACCTTAAAAAAGTTAATGCTGCTACGATTCAAGTTAGTTACCCACTTCCAATCACTGAACATTTATTGGAGCGTGTCGCAGGCAAGGAAGTTTATAGCTTCCTTGATGGATTTTTGGGCTACAATCAAGTAGCCATTGCCCCCGAAGATCAACACAAAACGGCTTTCGCCACAGAATGGGGAATCTTTGCATTTCGTGTGATGCCATTCGGTCTCACCAATGCACCTGCAACATTTCAAAGGCTCATGTGTCATGTCTTCAAAGAGTTCTTGCGAAAGAACTTAGAAGTATATGTGGATGACTTATGTGCTCATTCCCAACAAAGAAGATACCACATCCCTGAGCTCAGACAAATCTTCAACAAGTGTAGAGATTATCGAGTGTGTCTGAACCCAGAGAAGTGTGTGTTCATGGTACGACAAGGTAAAATCTTAGGTCACATTGTTTATAAGAATGGAATTTCAACAGATGAGGACAAAGTAAGAGCAATAGCAGAGCTGCCCAGGCCAAGGAATGTTAAAGAGGTACAAGCCTTTATGGGTCATTGTGGATATTACCGTAGGTTTATCCACATGTATGCCATCATAGCCAAACCTCTTTATGGATTGTTGACAAGTTTTGAGTGGAACGATGAATGTGAAAAATCCTTCAATGAACTAAAAAGACGCTTGTGCTCAGCACCAATACTGACCACTCCTGATTGGAGTAAACCATTCCATGTCCATGTGGATGCATCCAATCATGCAATAGGATGTGTGCTAGCACAACCCACAGGTGAAGGAAACCTAGATTTGCCGATAGCATATGCTAGTAGGCAATTAAATGCAGCTGAACGAAATTACACCACAACGGAGAGAGAAGGCTTAGGCATGGTATATGCTGTGAAAAAGTTTAGACACTATCTATTGGCCAATAAGTTCAAGTTTTTCACTGATCATCAAGCTTTACTATATTTGGTCAATAAACCTTGCAATACAGGCCGCTTAGTAAGATGGTTCCTCTTACTAATGGAATACGACTTTGAAGTTGTTGTCAGGAAAGGTAGAACCCATCTTAGGGCAGACCATCTTTCTTGCATCACCTCAGGAGAGCCACCGCAAGGAGTGTCTGATGAATTGCCCGATGCTTATCTGTTCAATTTAGAAGTTATTCCTAAATGGGCAAATAAGTTGGTACCAGTCCTAACCTTCGGGCCTGCAAATAAAAATGTGAAGACCAGCAAAGAAGAAATTGTAAAATCACAAAAGTATCAAATATTGGCTGGAAGTATGTACAAGCAAGATACCGAGGGCGTATTAGCTTGTTGTGTCGAGGACGATGAACATACTAGTTGGTTGCAACAAGCCCATGAGGGATTGCTAGGAAATCACTACTCTAAACAACGAACATTGCAGAATCTAAAATGTTTAGGAGTGTATTGGCCTAGCATGGACAAAGAAATACAAGAGTGGATCCAGAATTGTCCAGTGTGCCAGAAGAGACCCCCAGTAGAGCATGCCACTCTTTATCACGTGTCATTAATTCCAGATTGGAGCGCTCCACTGGTAGAATTTATGAGATCAGGAACACTAACGAACGAGGCTAGTCTATCAAGAAGAAGAAGCATGGAGCAAGAGGCTCAAGACTATGCATTAATAGGAGACAACCTATATCGGAGAGGCAAAGATGGATACTTAAGACTATGCGTTCATGAATCAGACTATTTGAAAGTCTTAGAAACTGCACACAGCGGTGTTGCAGGTGGACACTTTGGGCCTGACAGAGTAATTAAGACCATTCTATTCTCAGGACTTTGGTGGCCCACTCTTCATATGGATGCACATACCTATGTGAAGAAATGTGACACATGCCAACGTGCACAATATCCGATACGAAAAGACGAGATGCCTTTAAGGCCAATGATGGGAGGACGTGCATTTTCAAAGTGGGGTATAGACTTTGTAGGTCCCATCAACCCCCCAGCTAGAAACTCCCATGCAGAATACATTATTGTAGCCACAGATTACCTTACAAAGTGGGTCGAAGTAAAAGCCACGACAAAGAATGATGCTCAAACGACGGCTAAGTTCTTATTCGAAAATGTGTTCACTAGATATGGGTTACCAATAGAGTTGGTTAGTGATAGAGGTATGCACTTCTTGAATGAGGTCATTGAAAATCTCCTTCAAGAATTCATGGTGATACACAAGAAGTCTGCCCCTTATCACCCACAAGATAACGGACAGGGCGAGAGCACGAATAAGATCCTATATAACGTATTGACGAAACTTGTAAATAATAAACGCTCTGATTGGGACAAACAACTTCATCATGCTGTTTGGGCATACCGAGTTGCCTACAAAACGGTACTCAATGCTACCCCATTTCAGATGGTCTTTGGACAGAATGCCGTGCTACCATTGGACTTCCTAATACCAGCCTTGAAAGTAGCACAAGAGCATGAGTGGAATGGACATGAGTTATCTTCCAGGATCTTTGATCTAGAACGCTTAGGTGAGACGAGGCTACGGGCAGCAGCAGGCATTTATGCTGCAAAGAAGAGGCAAAAGGCATACTTTGATGCCCATGTAAAGGATAAAGGATTGAAGGAAGGAGATCTAGTGCTGGTTTATACGCTTAAGCAACATGCCCGCAAATTGGAGAAACGAGGATATGGACCCATGATCATTAATAGACTCTCCACTAGCGGTGCAGTTCAATTGGCCACTTTAGAAGGTGATATCCTACCAAACTATATTAGTGGATGCCGAGTCAAGTTATATCAAGAACCTCTTACAGAGGAAATGCTCATGAGACTCAACACTGCTAAGAAGCGAAAAGAAGAGGAGTTACGGGTTAGAGAAGAAGCACAAGCAGAGGCGAGAGAGTGCATCAGAAGAAATAAGCTATGGCGGCTAGGCCTAGACGTCAAAACAAAAGCTCCAAAATATCACATGGACATGTGTCAAAAATCGGGCATAACTACTTCTCAAATAGTTGATCGACGGCCCTTTGTGACTATAGAGATAGGACAAGGAAAGAGTGTAAGGACTGTGAGAGCATTAGTTGATTCAGGTGCAGCAACTAGTGCAGTTCGACTTTCATACTGCCAAGACCTGCAATTGGACATCAAGCCCATAGAAGCCTATCTCATAGGATTAGGAGGCGTGGAAACCCCTTGTTTGGGCGAGGTGGAACTTCCCATCTACCTTCAAGATGTTCCAATAAAAGTCAAAATGCTAGTGTGTCATGATGAGGACCTCACAGAGCCACTTGTCTTGGGTCAAGATTGGATTTACGACCATGCTGTCAACTTGAACTTAAGAAGTCAACTTCTTCATGTTTGGGCACATGAACAATGCATTACATTAGAATTGGAGAATTGCATGGCCACTGACCAAGACACCACACGCTCTCTTCTTTCCTCTAAGGCTAATCTTCTGGAACAAGATGTTGTAAATGTTAAAAGCTCTCTGATCCAGACGGACGCAATCATGGAAGGACAGTCGCAAAGGCAAGAAGAACCTTCTTCTTTTTCAAAGAGTAAAGCATCCACATTAGTTCAACCCCAGAAGCAAACAAAACAGTGCAAGATAGCCAGTCTATCAAATAGACAAAGAGCCTTCATGAAGAAAGAAGTTATGGGCATGCAGCAGATCTGGGTAAAGAAAGGAGTGCAACCATCGATGTTGCCTCAAAGATTCCCACCCAACCAGATCGACCATGAAAAAAGAAGGACCAAGCACCTACGACAAGCTCAAGCACGAAGAATCCAACAAATTTGGGTACCGAAGCTATCAAAAAAGGCCGACCACAATCATGTACAAATTTGGGTGCCTAAAAAATTAGCTGCAGCTCAACACGGGCGATTACAGATGTGGGTACCCAAGAAGCTCTTACATACACAACGGCCTATGCCCCCTACCATGCAAAAGGTCTCAACAAAGAAGCCAAGGAAAGCAAAGGGTAAGAACAAAACACAAAGAACAAACGAAGATAAACTCAACCCTTCTGCAAAAGTAAGCAGGCAATCATCAAGGATATGGGTTTGGAAGCCAAAAGCACCAACAACATCCACAGAACCAAAAGGCCAACCACACGGGATACCAAAGTTTGGAAAGCATCCAAAGATGAAGTGGCCTGAGGTGATCTCTACAGTACCAAACCCTATTCCAAGATGGGGTCCAATCCGGAGGATTACATCAATTCGAGATCCAATAGACACCTCCAATCAAAGAATTCATCAAGTATGCAAGTAACATCAAAAGCTTCGACCAGCAGCAACCATGTGCCTTTGGCATAACCCAGTCGTTTGCACCATTCAGGTCATGCATTTCCAAAGTATGCATCAATATAGGGCCACCTTACATGGCCGTGCATAGACACAATTGAGAAATCCCAGGCACATGAGACACAATTTCCACATGAAAAATATGTTATTGATACTAACCTCTTTCTTCTTGTTTGATGCCATCGTGTGCAAAAAAAAAAAAAAAAAGAGGCAAAGAAGAAGACTGTGCTTGAAAATGCTCATCAGCAAACTTTCAGCAAGGACATCCATCAACAAAAAGGACAAGCCGATGATCAAACACCATGATGGAACTACAACACGAAGAGATGAAGATCAACGGACCCTTCACCATGGTAAGACGTGTATGCTTCAACAACACTAGAACCATGATAGATTAGGAAACCTCTTCGTCAGCATCCCCTTGAGCACTTAGCTCAAGACCCAATCTCTTGCACCATACTTTTTGCCATGCATTTTCCAAGTACGCATACGTAGGGCCACATTACAAGGCCATGCACAAGGCACATATTTTGTTCAATCCATGCACTAATGCACTTACCCATCATCCATTATGGGCTACAAGTACTTGGCATGAAAACTATGAAAGCCATCTTTGGAAGAATCAGAGGACATCACGGTGACCACTACAAGAGCAAGGAAGCCAACCACCGTCGAGAGTTGCTCATAATCACCATTGACCACCTCCTTTGAGCAACTCGCCATTTTGGACAGCTCACAAATGCACCATGAAGATGGAATACAAGGCAGAAGTACGTACAAAGGGACTACAAACTGCAAAAGCTAGCAGTGGCAAAGTGAAGAACCAGACAAACGACCAGGCTACATTGGGAAGATGGATCGCCCCTGTTGGACGTAAAGGACGGTACCTCTCAACATACTACATGGAACGACCTCTACAACAAGGGTCTGTCAGGGACGACAGACTCAAGAGGGGGGGGAGTGTTGAAGCTCAAGGTTAAGGACAAAGCATGGAAGTGCATCAAGGAAGTGGACACACAAGAACAAGGAGCAAGTAGGGTTGAAGCTCAAGGTTAAGGACAAAGCATGGAAGTGCATCAAGGAAGTGGACACACAAGAACAAGGAGCAAGTAGGGAGCTCCAAGAAGCACCTGTCAAATTTTCAGAAGAAATCCCTATAAAAATAGTGATTTTCATCACTAAAAATCATTGTAAATACCATTTTCCATTTTTGTAACTCCATTTTGTTCAAGCCGAGGAGTCCTCGAGCTTGAGGAGTATTAGAACTACCATCCTACCAATTTTCACAATTTTTAGACTCCGTTTGAGCCCTCAAATAAGCCCTGGAACCTATTTTTTAACTAGGTCGGACACTAGGTCTGGACAGGGCCAAAACCACTCAAAAAACTATAAAAAGGGCTGGAGAGCTCATTTTTGAGGTTAGCTTGTTGTAGATTTCAGCTTTGTAAGAGAGTTCATTTGCAATCGAAGATCTTCCATTGTTCTACTCTTTGCTCTTACCTTGTGCACGTGTGTGTGTATGTGTGTGCATGCTTGTGTGCTTCCACTCACGTACTTGCGCCATCACTTGCTCACGGTCTTCATACCGGTCCTCTCGTCTCCACGGATTGACATTTATGAGGTGTATCTCCTCACGTTGGTACTCACCATTGTGCTAGAGTGACACCAACAACTCATATGGATACAGAGCTGAATATGCTACACTAATGTACAGTAACCCAAGAGCCCAAGCACCTTCTAGACCTTTGATTAGACCTCCAATCCCTAGAGGACCCTATTATCGTTGTGGAGGAGACCATTTCATTAGGGAATGCACTTTGCCTTACCAGCCACCACATAAGGTTTGGGAAGGATATTGTAGTGATTGTCCTCTAGAGCTACTTGTAGATCCACTCCTAGAACCTCCTACTCCAGAGCGTGATCTCAACCTATGAGATAGGAAGCACCTATTTCGTGCTGAGGTGTTGAACGCACACGTCTACTACTAGAGCCACTAGGGGATGGTTGAGATGATGGTCACGGTGGAGTCATAAAGCTAGGAGACATACCTCTAGCAGGAGTAGCACCACCCACAAGAGTGATGCCAGTAGGAGTGACGCCGGCAAGAGTGAGGCCGACATGAGTGAGGCCGACATGAGTGAGGCCGGCAAGAGTGAGGCCGGAAGGAGTGAGGCCGGGGGGAGTGCTACCATGACCGATCTAGTACTTTGATGCAGCGGCCATATATGCGGGAGGCACCTGAGATATAAACTCCAAGAACGCCTCCTCTATCATAGAATGTGGAGTGACTGGAGGACTGTCTCCCATCGTGCTCTGTAACAAAAGAACTCAAATAATTAGTATAGGTAAAATAGAGAAATAGTAGTGTACAAAAGAACATAGCAAAAAAAATAAACACAAATTAGTACGTACAAGTGTTTGATTCAAAAATCCTCTATTCTAGCATCCTCTTGGAGATCTGATGCATAGAGAATATATATCGCTATATTCATGACTTTTGAATCTCTTGGTATGCTATCTTCTTCTTCATCATCATCTATTGCTTCATTTCATGCATCATCCACATAATTATGCCTTGCACTCGCATGTCTCATATTCTTATAGGTTGAGACATGTCACGCACAGTAGTCCCATCCCATAGAGTGTGCAGCTCTTCCACAAGTGGTGCAAGGTGTACATCCATGTTTTTTACCTTATACTTACCTGGCATAATAAGATCTAATAATAAATGGCCCTTCTTTGTGGCTAGCCATGCTAGGATGTTATAATTGAACCAAACATATAGGCCATGTGCTCCATGAAGAGCTATGTAAACCAAATGGATTTACTCTATCCATAGCTAGTCCTAGACATAATAATATATTTAATTTTGTATATTTATCTGTTTATTTATACTAAAGACATAAAAAAACCTAAAACCCTAATCCTAAAGACCTAGACCTAAAACATGTATATGTGTGTATGCATGTGTATATGTATGTGTATGTGTATATGTATTATATGTGTATATGTGTATATATTCTATACATGTGTAAAAATCCTAAACCCTAATCGTAACAAATTAGACCAAAAAAATATATGTGTGTGTATACATGTGTATATATACGTGTATGTGTACATATATTATGTGTGTGTATGCATGTGTAAATAACCTAATAACCCTAATCTTGTTTTTATATATTTAAGTTGATAAAAAACCTCAAAAAACCTACTTTTATATATTTAATTATATATATTTAATTGAAACACTAGCTATTCTCATATTTATTTATCTATACAAAAATACTATTTTTTTATATAGATTTAATGTGTACATATATAATGTGTGTATATATGTGTATGCATGTGTAAACAACCTAAAAACCCTAATCCTGTTAAAAATCCTAAAGACCTATGTACATAATATATATGTGTATTATATATGTGTATCTGTTTATATGTGTATATGTGTGTATGCATGTGTAAACAACTTAAAAACCCTAATCCTATTTTTTATATATATTTGATTATATATTGTATTTTTTTCCTAATTTTTATAAATATACATTTATATATGTTAATATTAATCTAAAACTCTATTTTTTATATAGTTAATTATATATATTTAATTTGATAAAAAACCCTAAACTCCTATTTTTATATATTTAATTATACATATTTAATTTGATAAAGAACCTTAAAATCTTATTTTTATATATTGAATTATATATTTTTTTTTCTTTTTTATTTAAATCACTAGCTCTTTTCATATTTATTTATCTATACAATTATCCTATTTTTTATATATCTTTATTTATATATTCTAATTTTTTTCTTAATTTTTCTTTATTTTTTCCTTATATAAATTCAATTGAACTATATGTATGTTGAAACCCTAAAACCCTAATCCTAAAGAGCTAGAACTAAAACATGTATATGTGTGTATGCATGTGTATATACATGTATATATGTATATGTATTGTATTTGTAGATGTGTATATATGTTATGCATGTGTAAAAACCTTAAAACCCTAATCATAAAGACCTAGACCTAAAACATGTATATGTGTGTATGCATGTGTATATATATGTGTATGTGTATATGTGTGTGTGTGTATATATATATATATATATATATATATATATATATATATATATATATATATATATATATATATATATATATATATATATATATATATATATATATATATATATATATATATATGTGTGTGTGTGTGTGTGTGTGTGTATGTATGTATGTATGTATGTGCATATGTGTATGCATGTGTAAATAGCCTAAAAACCCTAATCCTATTTTTATATATTTAATTGATAAAAACCCTAAAATCCTATTTTTATATATTTAATTAAAACACTAGCTATTTTCAGATTTATTTATCTATACTAAAATCCTACTTTTTATATATATTAAATTATAAATTCTAGGTTTTTATCTTTTTTTGTTATATATATTTAATTTAATTAAAAACCCTATTTTTCATATATTTGATTATATATGTGTATGTATGTATGCATATGTATATGTATGCATGTGTGTATATGTGTGTGTGTATGTATGCATGTGTGTATGTGTGTGTGTATGTATGCATGTGTATACATGTGTGTGTATGTATGTGTGTGTGTATATATATATATGCATGTGTGTACATGTGTGTGTGTATGTATGCATGCATGTGTGTATATTTGTGTATATGTGTGTATATGCATGCATGTGTGTACATGTGTGTGTGTATGTATGCATGCATGTGTGTACATGTGTGTATGTATGTATGCATATGTTTTGTTTATGCATGTGTGTATATGTGTGTGTGTATATGTGTGTGTGTATATGTGTGTGTATGTATGCATGTGTATATATGTGTATGTGCGTATTTGTGTGTGTGTGTATGTATGCATGCATATGTATGTGTATGCACGTGTGTGTATGTGTGTGTCTATGTATATGTGTGTGTATGTATGCATGTGTGTATATGTGTGTGTGTATGTATGCATGTGTGTACATGTGTGTGTGTATGTATGTGTGTGTGTATGTATGCATGTGTGTACATGTGTGTGTATGTATGCATGCACGTGTGTATATGTGTGTATGTATGTTGCATGTGTCTATATGTGTGTGTGTGTATGTATGCATGTGTATATGTGTGTGTATGTATGCATGTGTGTACATGTGTGTGTATGTATGCATGCATGTGTGTATATGTGTGTATGTATGTATGCATATGTATGTTTATGCATGTGTGTGTGTGTATGCATGTGTATTTGTGTGTACATGTGTGTGTATGTATGTGTGTGTGTATGCATGTGTGTACATGTGTGTGTGTATGTATGCATGCATGTTTGTATATGTGTGTATGTATGTATGCATATGTATGTGTATGCATGTGAGTATGTGTGTGTGTATGTATGCATGTGTGTACATGTGTGTGTGTATGCATGCATGTGTGTATATGTGTCTATGTATGTATGTATGCATATGTATGTGTATGTGTGTGTGTGTGTGTATGTTTGTGTGTATACGTGTGTGTGTATATGTGTGTGTGTGTGTATGTATGCATGTGTGTAAATATGTGTGTATGTATGCATGTGTGTATATGTGTGTGTGTGTATGTATGCATGTGTGTATATGTGTGTGTATGTATGCATGTATGTATATGTGTGTGTATGTATGCATGTGTGTGTGTATGTATTTCTATCTCTCACTCTATCTTTCTCTCTTTCATCTCTCTTTATCTCTCTCTTTCTTCTTCTCTTTCATCTCTCTTTATCTCTCTCCATCTTTCTCTATTTCATTGCTCTCTCTCTCTCTCGCTCTCTCTCTCTCTATCTCTCTCTCTATCAATAGAGAATAAAACAATCACTTGTAGGTATGTTCCTCTTTTGGATAGCTGTCCTCAAAGCCTAATGTATGTCGTCTTTCATCGAATTCCAAAGAATCGATGTCAAAAAACTCTTGCAAAATCAAAGAGAAGAGAAATTATAAAACATAAAGCATAGAGAAAGACAAGATTTTTCCAACGTTCATACCGATGCCGAGCGGTGACCATCGGTATAGACAGTGTCGATATGCCCCTCATATGTTGTTGTGTCGATTGGGTTCCTCGATTCCAAGGGGGATAAATATCACCAAATTTACATCATTTTTTGACTCTAAATGAGCTAGATGTTAGGGCATATGTGTGTCAACAAGTGTTTTTTGCTTCATGCATGGTAGTTCATGTGTATCTTGGTTGATCAAGAAGCAACTATTGTGGATACCTCTAGTTGTGAGGCTTAGTATGGTGTAGCTTTTAATATATCCCCACTTACTTCACTCTCTCTCTCTCTCTCCCCAATGATTGAAGTGTATTTTCCAATGATTCTAATGTACTTGGTTGTACTTGAAAGGGTACTTTGTACTTTCAAGTATGTACTTTGTAATTTAAGGTATTATACCTAGTACTTCATGTACTTGGATGAAGTATGTAAAAGGTGCCCCCTCATAAAAATTTTGATGGATACCCTTTGATATATTACTCCCTTCTCTCCCCAACATGCAAATGTAAATATACAAGCCTCTCCTCATGCCAAGTGGCATAGATTCCATGGTACTTCCCCTTCTACTATGTGACATGTACTTTTCCACCTTTCTAATTCTCTTCCCACATGGATCTCTCTCTCTCTCTCTAGGGTATCTCCTTTCGTTCAGGTGCATGCTTTGCAAAATAAATATCGTAGTAAATCTCCAAAAGCATGTAACCTTACCTCTCTCTCTCGTGCGACAACAATTCCCCGCTATATTCTCCTCATTTTTCATGTAACTAGGTTCTCATAGATGGTTCTCTCCAATGTATCATGATGGAAGGGCAAGATATTCCCATCAGTAACTTCACAAGATCATTATCCTCCTCCTCTATATAAGGACAAAGAGAATCTCCACAAGGGGTAATCATATTTACAATCAACATTCATGTACCATTGTCAGCTTCTATTAGAGCTATAGATCTTCTACCGTACACCCGTGTATTTGGCATGAGTGGTGCAAAGAGTCTCTGCAAGAAGCATGGTGAGGATTTGGTGCTAGTGGGTTAGTGTCCACACTTGCCACAATTTGGTGCCTCCCCGATTCTTGGTTGTACTCTTGCTAGTTCATGTAATTGACTCTTTTTTGTGCATACTTCCTTACATGAGTGTCCTTCTTTGTACTTTGATTGTATCTTTTTGTAATTCAAATAAGGTTTGTCCCATTGTTGTACTAAGAGATTGTTTGCATGCACATTGTTTGAAGTTATAATGTATGATTATTCTTGGAGATCCTCACTGCCCCTTAAGATCAACCCACTACTATGATTATTCTTGTTGGAGGTGGACTTCTTTGTGTGTTTTATGAGTTCATCTCGTTTTGCAAAAGCAGGGACATTAATCAAATTAGAAGGAAACAGAGATGAGACAGAGTGTGTTGGCATACAAAGCAACAGAGGAGTCATGCACAATACGGCAACAAGGCCAAATCATTTTTTTCCATGGATTCTTTACAACTCAAGTGATTTTAATCACTACACAAACATTGTAAATTCCGTTTTTGGTAGAATAGACTCCATTTTGTGCAAGCCGAGGAGTCCTCGAGCTTGAGGAGTATTAGAACTAGCGACATATCAATTTTCATAATTTTTAGACTCTGTTTGAGCCCTCAAATAGACTCTAGAACCTAATTTTTAACTAGGCCGGACACTAGGTCTGGACAAGACCAAAGCTAGTTAGAAAACTATAAAAAGAGCTAGAGAGCTCGCGTGTGTGTGTATGTGTGTGCATGCTTGTGTGCTTCTCACTCACGCACTTGTGCCTTCACTTGCTCATAGTCTTCATACTAGTCCTCACGTCTCCACGGATTGACAATTATGAGGTGAATCTTCTCACGTTGGTACTCACCATTGTGCTAGAGTGACACCAAATTTGGCGCCGTTGCCGGGGAGAGAGCTTCGAGGACGAGCGTGTGATGGTAAGACGTCGAGTTGAGACATTGGAGTTATAGGTAATATCCTTCCTTCTCTTTATTTTTCTTCATTTTTTCCTCACTTTCGCATCACCATCATCACCATCATCATCCCCACCATCTCTCACCTCCATCTCCATCTCCACCAAAATTTCAGTTTTTGGGTCATATTACACTCCCCACCTCATTTCCCTCATTTCATTGTGAGAGAGAGCGAGAGAGAGCTTGCATGCTAGCTGTTTTTGGCGTGTTTTTGAGCTTTTGTTGCAGGAACTTGCTGTACCACCTCCTCCAGCAGTGTGTGCAGGTACGACAGACTCTGCACAGGTCCCGGGACGACGACCTCTGTCTGTCGCGACAGACAGAAAAACTTAACATTTTGTGAATGCGTGTTTGGCACGGTAACCTACACCATTAGGGCACTCTAAATCACTAGAAGTTTCTCAAAAATTTGCGTTTTTTCAGTCTATCGCGACAGACACCGTCTATCGCGACAGACACCGTCTATCGCGACAGACACCGTCTATCGCGACAGACCAAAATTCCACGATAGACACCGTCTATCGCGACAGACACCGTCTATCGCGACAGACTGAAATTCCACGACAGACACCGTCTATCGCGACAGACCGAAATTCCACGATAGACACCGTCTATCGCGACAGACACCGTCTATCGCGACAGACCGAAATTCCACGACAGACACCGTCTATCGCGACAGACCGAAATTCCACGATAGACACCGTCTATCGCGACAGACACCGTCTATCGCGACAGACCGAAATTCCGCGACAGACACCGTCTATCGCGACAGACACCGTCTATCGCGACAGACACCGTCTATCGCGACAGACCGAAATTCCACGACAGACACCGTCTATCGCGACAGACCGAAATTCCACGATAGACACCGTCTATCGCGACAGACACCGTCTATCGTGACAGACCGAAATTCCGCGACAGACACCGTCTATCGCGACAGACACCGTCTATCGCGACAGACCAAAATTCCACGATAGACACCGTCTATCGCGACAGACCAAAATTCCACGATAGACACCGTCTATCGCGACAGACACCGTCTATCGCGACAGACCGAAATTCCACGACAGACACCATCTATCGCGACAGACACCGTCTATCGCGACAGACCAAGTCACGACAGACGACAGACAGCGTCCATCGCGACAGACACCGTCTATCGCGACAGACCGAAATTCCACGATAGACACCGTCTATCGCGACAGACACCGTCTATCGCGACAGACAGACATTTTCGGCAAAAATTAAGGGGTAAATTTTTTGGAAATTTAGGCTAAATTTTGGGCATATTTGCACTCTCAAATACTCCTACACTTACAAAGGCCTTAGAAAAATGCATTAAAACCCCTGAAAGGTTCTGTTTGTCTAGTTAACCCCCTAAACCCTGAACGGTCATAACTTTTTCATACGAAATCCATTTTTTGAGCTCTAGGGCTTGTCGGAAAGCTCTTGGCATATACTACACGCCCTCAACTGTTTTTTATAAGAATAACGCGTTGATTTTCAGATAGGATATTTGGAAGTTGACACACAGAGGGGTAGAAACACCAAGGGAGCTCTAGAGGAAATTTCTAGCAATACAAAAGGGGGAACAAGGGTCATTAAGAAAGTGTCTGAAATAAATTGTCTGTCAAGTGAAAGGTCAACTTGGAGCTAATCTTGGGATTGATGCAGGTCTATTGAGAAGCAATTGAGAGCGTCCAAGCAAGGGTTTTGCGCAAGCTTGAGAATCAACTTCTCGAGCACTAAAGAGCAAGGGTCAACAAGGAAGGTCGGAATACTCTCATCTCCTCTTCGTCAATTCCTAGCTTAGGCTAAGAACGATCAGAAGTAGGAGTAAGTTAGGACGACGATAGGCAACTATCAAGTTGAAGCATACCTAAACTTTCAAGCTCAAGCTAAGGGCATAATCCTTGTACTGTCGAGAATTTTAAAGGAAAAGAACTTAACGTGGAATGATCAACTGTAAGTGCGAAACAACATTCAAATATTCCTGACGACGTGATATCAGACAAGACCTTAAACACGATAAAATAACCAAAAAGAACCAAGCGACTAATCTAAAGTAACTAGCAACGAGGTTGTACTCTGGGCAAAGAATTGGGCTACTTAGATAGACATATGAACCTTAGATCAGGACGACATCTAGTAAGGGAGAGACAAAGCCTTAGATCTTCAGAGGCTAGTGTTAACCACACTGCTAGGCCTTGGGCCCAGCAGTTGAGCCACCACTCATACTATCCTAGCTCTGAGACCAGTGAGTCAGAGATGTCTCAAGGTATGGACAGACCTACGGGAAGTTCTGGAGTGCCATACTTGCACAGGGTAGAAGGCCCTTACAAAACGCAGTTGGAATACCTTAGGAACAACCGATTAGGTGCTAGCATCTATGAGGATGGCCTAGGAAGATCCGTGGTCCAGATTAAAAACCCTGACCAATCCATAGGACTAGAGCATCCAGCTGTCAAGTTTGAAAACGGTGCATACCTGGACAAAGAAGGAACCATATACGTAGTCACCAGTCACCCAGATAGGACAGATGAATTTGGAAATGTAATCTCAGAAGCGGACTTAGGTGACTTGGAACAAGGAAATATGGGAGTAGAACCTAGAACACCCCGAGGCAAATCTGTTCTTACGAGAATAATCACACCAGAATGGATTCCCCAAGATAATAAGAGCATAGATCTCCTTCTGAACCGAGAAACTGAAGAAGCCTTTTGGAGATATAAATCTGATCGGCCATTTGATGTAGGAACAATCATGATCTATGAGCTTAAGGATCCTGATAGCCCAGGCAGAGTAACCTACTTAGACCACGCCTCAGAAAGGATCTTCGTGGTGACAGAAAATGATAGGCATGCTTACACTTGGAAAGGTGAAATCATTTTCCCCCAACCAAGATCACATGTGTCCTACGGTCACCCTGGAGCGGGAACATCCCAAGCTCATGGAACTCAAAGAGACAGAAGTAGAGATAGGCCAGAAGTAAGTTTTGCCAACTCAGGGGGTAGAGAAAGAACGAGGACGGAAACGAATAGAGTAGAACCTGGGACACTTAGAGCTCACAGGAATCAAAGAAATGCGGATGAGTTCCCTCTACCACGACCTAGAGAGCACACAAGGACTTTGAGACCAACTCAGCTAGTTAAGTCCATGAAAAATTACTTTGATGGCACAGGAGACCCATACGATCATGTGGCAGAGTTTAGGCAAGTCTTGAGAGCAGAACAAGTGGAGGATCTATTCACACAATATAATGCCTTTGGTCTAACCCTTAGGAACACAGCCCTTACGTGGTTCCAACCATTGAATGAGAGACAATTTAGGAGCATAGACCAACTCCTGGAGGCTTTCGTTATTGAATTCTCTAAGAGTGGCATAAGACATAATACCTCCTCATTGATTCACAGCTTCAAGCAAACCCCTCAAGAGACCGTAAGACTTGCAGGACGAAGATTTAGGCAATATCTTGAAAGATGCCCTATTACGGAGCTCCCCACACCAGCTAAGCAAGTGGCTTTATTCTTAGATGGATTGCTGAGTACAAAGTTAAGATCCTATGTGTACTTGAAGGACCCTAGGACCATAGAAGAGTGTGTACGCATGTGCATTGACATCGAGGATAACCTAGGGGAGGAATTAGAGCTTTCCAAGATATACAAAGATTCAGATGGTGCCTCTAGCCTCTCTTCCACGCAATCCACATCAATTGAGGAACTGGCAGAGAAAGTAGCTCAAAAATTAGGTGTCACTGGTAAACAGATCCCAAGGTTTGCCTCTATGAAGAGATGCTACACTTGTGGTGGCGACCACATGGCGAATGTATGTCCCGTTATGGCTCAACCCCAAGTAAATCCTAGTAGCCAGTACTGCACCATAGAACGGAGGTACACCAATCACACCGCACAAGATTGCCCCTACAATAAGCAAACAGTTAGGCAAACTCACCCTCAACCCTATCCACCGCAGGGAAGATACCAGAACCAGTACCCTCCACAACCATATGGCAGGCCACAGCAACCTTATCAGCAACCATACCAAAACCAACAAAGACCTCAGCCTGTGCTAGCCCAACAACCTCCAGCTCCATCCAACGTGATCCCAGTAAAGTATACAGCTGCAGAAGAAAACCTGAATAGAGCGATAGTCCCTGTAACACCATTGCTTTCAAAAAGTGACCCCAGTGACCATAGCTTCGATTCTACACATGTTGATAGTCCCCAGGCATACTACATGCAGTCTCCTGAACATGGTGAGTCTTACTATAGTGAAGAGCCAAATGAACCTAGTTGGGAATCAGATTACACGAATGTCATGTATGCAACCCCCAACCCCAGACCCCAACCTAGGCAGGTAAGACCCCCATTCCCTAGAGGACCATGCTACCGATGTCAGGGTGATCATCTCATTCGTGATTGCCCCTTGCCTCCACCTACACAGCCCCAGTCAGTAACGATCCAAGGTTATTGCCAAGAGTGTGGGAAAGAGCATCTCTTACGAGATTGCCCTAAAAATCCTAATAATATGCCAAAAATCACTCCTATAAATGTTATTGGGTTGGTTGTAGACTCCACAGGGAGTGTGACTTCCACTGCGCCAGTACAAGTGGTCACAAGAGCTCAAGCTTTGCAGCAAAACCAAACTGTAGGCCAGGAAAAGAGCCCAGAAGTTAGTGAAACCGAGAGCATGACAAAGAAAAGAACTAGAGCTTGGAGAGATAGTCGTGAAAGAATGAAAAGGCAATGGGCAAAGAAGATGAGTGAACTAGAGGAAAGTCTACGAGAAACCAAGGCCAAAATCATAGAGATCACGTCTCAACCGCACTCTCACACATTTCCACCGCTACCATCCCCATCACCCTCCATCCCTCCACCCTCTAACACACCCCACGTAACCCACCCACCACCCCGAGCAGGATCAGTATTAGCTGATCCCACTCCTGAAGACATAGACATGATGCTTAAAGCATATCAGGCCAGAATCCAAGAAGGGCCAAATGTAACGGATCATGACAAGTGCTACCCTAGAGCTGACCTAGAGATAGAAAGAACCAAGCTTTGCGCGAAAATGGTCGCATTGGCTCAGACTATGTTTGAAGCTAGTCGCCTATTCAATTACTCGGGCTCAGCCAAGACGCAACTACACCTGGATGGACTTCTAGAGAAGTTAGAGGGCATAATTGCAAGATCTGCCAAGGAAGAAAAAAATCAAGAAAGAGATAAAGCAAGCAAAAACATGACCCATCCCCCATCGGAAGCTTATGTACTCAATTCCACCGAACCAGACAACCCCCCTTCTCTGGGAAGAATGGAGAATCTAATGGCACACTCAGAAAAGGAACCTTCCCCTCAAAGAAAGGAAAGGGGAAGAGAACGGATAAGCCAGCCTCTTCAGGAAGCCCATGTGCCTCCTCAAGAAGCTTATCTTTCCCCCCAAAAGGGAGATGAGCCTCCCTCGAAAGCTCACGTACCTCCACAGGTTGCCTACATTCCTTCTCAGGGAGCATATGAGCCTGTTCGGAAAAGTAATAGAATAAGTAATCCTCCCCAGGAAGCTTGTACTCCAAACATCTATGAGAGCGAGGAAAGAGCCAATGATAGATTAAGCCCTCCTTCCCAGGTTACTTATGTGCCTAATTCTACGGAGCCAGACACTTCTTCTTCTATGAATCGATTCACACCAGAATTCCTACGAGAGATTCAAGAAGACAAATAGGCTAAAGAAAGCGAAGTGCCTCCTCCCATTGAACTTGTGGATGATGCACATGACCAATTCCCACAAGACATCCCATCCATTTATGGGGAGCAGGAGAGCACCCAATCTCAAGAAAGATTAGACTTCGAATCTAATTCTCTACAGGAATTACCCCATTTCACGGGGCCATGGGAAGCCAAGTCTACTTGTATGAGAACCCCCACGATCATGGTAAGAAATGAAGATTCAGTCATACCTAGGAACAGAGAGGTAGTGAAAAATACTAAAGTGCAGTGCAATCTCAAGTTAGAAGAGCTACTCAAGGTTAGACCTGAATTATGGAAACATGTAGCCAAACAAATACCAGAGATAGCAAAACCTCGTTCCCAGGCAGGATCACATAGGACAGTGCCAGAAATACCCTTGGATAAGATAGGAGATATGTGTGAAGGAGAAGAAGGGAACACCTATCTTCCCATTACTTATCAGGAGTACACCACCAAGGCAATTTTGGACTCAGGTGCAGGAGTTGCAATTGCCACCACTTCCCTATGGAAGCGTTGGGGCAAGCCGGCACTCAGGCCAACGAGAATGAAATTGCAGATGGCCGATGGTCACATAGAGAGACCCCTAGGATTGCTAGAAGGAATAACTCTCACCACTTGTGGTGTCGAGTTTGAGCATACATTTGCCATATGCGACTTCAGCAAAAATCATGCCTACGAGATGATTTTGGGAAGACCATTTATGCGACAGTTGCAAGTGGTACAGGATTGGGGAACCAACTCCTTGTATCTGCAACACTTGGGTGTTACGACCAAAGTCAATCTCAAGGATTATTCTCATAGAGATGTCCCTCCTATCCAATGGAATCCCATCCATAGAGCCAAAGAGGATACAGAATCGGTGCATTCCATAGGGTCTGGATCCTCATGGATGCATGAAGACACTCACTTATGGATGTGCAAGGTGGCAGTAGAAGAAGAGAACAGAGAGAAAGCCAGAGAGGTAGGGGCGAAAGAAACCCATAGATCAATCCAAGACCCAGCCTATGCACCTGTAGTTTTTCCAGACGAAGAATTTGAACCTCACGGTTGGGCAGAAATTTTAGCAACAATGGATGTAGCCATCAATGAAGAACAATGGACACCTCACTGTGATGAGGATGGCTATGACATTTCAGTCTTCTCCATAGAGCCAATCATGGGAGAGGCAGTTCTAGAAGAATGCGAACCTAGCCCTGATGCATTTGAGGATGCAAGTGACTCCGATCTAGAGTCAATCATTATGGATCCACCATTTGCATCAGATGAAGAATACTTCCATGAAGTAGAATTTCAACCCCAGAGGCACGGAGAGGTTACAAATGATGTAAGATTAGCAACACATGTGACCCCGAAGGAAGAAGGAAAGAAACGAAAGAAGAGAGAAGCCTCACCAGAAGAGGAAGAATCTTTGTTTGAGGTCCCAGAAAATTTTAAGAAATATGAGATAGATGACAGGAGAGTCATGATAAGAATGCCTAGACGAGAGGCTCAAGCAGGAGAGGCCTATGATAACAAAGAAACCACCAAGAAAATAGTAGTAGCCCTAGAAGAAGGAGAGGAGAGATGCACATACATAGGCCATGACCTGACAAAAGAGGAAGAACATGCGCTAATAGCCTTGCTAAGGGAATACAGAGATGTGTTCGCTTGGAGTTACAAGGATTTGAAAGGTGTTGACCCTGACATATGTTCACACACTATCCCCATGACCTCAGATGCTAAACCCTCTAAGCAAAAGCCTTATACATATAACGATAACTACGCTGCCAAAATCAAGGAAGAGATAGATAGACTAGTTGAAGCTGGATTTATCTACGAAATTGAGCACACTGAGTGGGTATCCCCCATCGTAGTGGTGCCCAAGAAGAATGGCAAGCTGCGTGTATGCATTAACTTGAAGAAGGTTAATGCAGCCACAATTCGAGATAACTATCCGCTTCCAATCACGGAGCACCTCTTGGAAAGAGTAGCAGGCAAGGAAGTGTACAGCTTCCTCGATGGATTTTCGGGCTACAACCAAGTAGCCATAGCTCCAGAAGATCAGCATAAGACAGCCTTTGCCACAGAATGGGGCATATTTGCCTTTAGAGTAATGCCATTTGGGCTTACCAATGCCCCAGCAACCTTCCAAAGGCTGATGTGCCATGTATTTAAGGAGTTCTTGAGAAAGAATTTAGAAGTCTATGTTGATGATCTTTGTGCTCATTCCAACATGAGACAAACCCATATTCCTGAACTCAGACAAATCTTTGACAAATGTAGAGAATATCAAGTCTGCCTGAACCCAGAAAAATGTGTTTTCATGGTCAGACAAGGCAAGATTCTAGGACACATAGTGTCAAAGAATGGCATATCCACGGATGAAGAGAAAGTAAGAGCTATAGCAGAGCTACCTAGGCCAAAAAATGTCAAGGAAGTACAAGCTTTCATGGGGCATTGTGGTTATTACCGACGATTTATACACATGTATGCCGTCATTGCAAAGCCCATGTACGGACTTCTGACTAACTTTGAGTGGACTGATGAATGTGAGAATTCCTTCCAGGAGCTTAAACGACGATTATGTTCAGCACCAATCTTAACCACACCAGATTGGAACAAGCCCTTCCATGTTCATGTGGATGCATCCAATTATGCCATTGGATGTGTGCTTGCACAACCTACTGGTGAAGGTAATATGGATCTCCCAATTGCCTATGCCAGTAGACAATTGAATGCAGCTGAACGAAATTATACCACTACAGAGAGAGAAGGCTTAGGCATGGTATATGCAGTCAAGAAATTTAGACACTATTTGCTTGCAAACAAGTTTAAATTTTTTACTGATCACCAAGCATTGTTATATCTCGTGAACAAGCCATGCAATACAGGAAGATTAGTAAGATGGTTTCTCTTGCTCATGGAATATGACTTTGAGGTTGTGGTAAGGAAAGGTAGGACTCATTTAAGAGCAGATCATCTCTCTAGGCTCACATCTGGAGAAGCCCCACAAGGAGTATCAGATGATCTTCCTGATGCTTACTTGTTTAATTTGGAAGTTGTACCGCAGTGGGCTAAGCCATTAGTACCAGTATTGACGTACGGGCCTAATCATCCAGTGGTGAACACACGGAATAGGGAGGTTGTGAGAGCCCAAAAGTACCACATCATGGCAGGAAGTATGTACAAGCACACAGATCAAGGGATCTTGGCTTGTTGCGTAGAAGAGGATGAGTACGCTAAATGGTTGCAATTAGCACATGTAGGTGCATTAGAGCAACATTACTCAAAGCAACGAACTTTACAGACCCTAAAGAGACTCGGAGTACATTGGCCAACTATGGAAGCGGATGTCCAAAAGTTGTGCAAGGAATGCCCAATCTGTTGCACTAAACCACCTGTGGAACACGCCACTCTTTATCAAGTGTCCATAGTGCCAGATTGGAGTGAACCACTAGTATCCTTCTTAAGGACGAGAACATTCCCTCCAGACATGACTCTGGCTAGGCAAAAGAGTTTAGAACAAGAAGCCCAGGATTATTCACTCATTGGTGATAATCTATACAAGCGTGGTAAAGACGGTTACCTGAGACTATGTGTCCATGAGAGTGAGTATCTCAAGATCTTGGACACTGCTCACCAAGGTGTAGCAGGAGGACACTTTGGACCAGATCGGGTGATCAAGGCAATACTATTTGCGGGCTTCTGGTGGCCAACCCTTCACATGGACGCACATACCTATGTGAAACGGTGTGATGTCTGTCAGCGAACCCAATATCCTATACGTAAAGATGAGATGCCACTGAAACCTATGATGGGTGGACGTGCTTTCTCTAAGTGGGGAATAGACTTCGTAGGTCCTATTAATCCCCCAGCTAAGGGTTCCCATGCAGAATATATCATTGTTGCAACAGACTATCTAACTAAGTGGGTGGAGGTAAAAGCCACAACGAAGAACGATGCTCAAACAACTGCTAAGTTTTTATTTGAGAATGTGTTCACTAGATACGGACTACCCATAGAGCTTGTAAGCGATAGAGGCACTCACTTCTTGAACGAAGTTATTGAAAATATGCTCAAAGAATTCTTAGTAATACATAAGAAGTCTGCCCCCTATCACCCTCAAGCAAATGGCCAAGCTGAGAGTACCAACAAGATCTTATGCAATGTATTGACGAAATTAGTGAATAATAAACGCTCTGATTGGGACAAACAGCTACACCATGCTGTTTGGGCATACCGAGTTGCCTACAAAACGGTACTCCAAGCCACACCCTTTCAAATGGTGTTTGGACAAAATGCTGTGCTACCGCTAGACTTTTTGATCCCTACGTTGAAAGTAGCACAAGAGTACGAATGGACAGGTCATGAGCTCTCCTCTAGGATCTTTGACCTTGAACGATTAGGGGAAACAAGACTGAGAGCCGCTGCCGGAATATATGCAGCCAAGAAGAGACAGAAGGCATATTTCGATGCCCATGTGAAGAATAAGGGCTTGAAAGCAGGAGATCTAGTTTTAGTCTATACACTGAAACAACACGCAAGGAAACTAGAAAAGAGAGGCTACGGACCTATGATTATCAATAGGATCTCCACGAGTGGAGCAGTACAATTAGCCACGCTAGAAGGTGATATTCTCCCAAACTATATTAGCGGTTGCCGAGTCAAGTTGTATCAGGAACCCCTCACGGAGGAAATGCTCAGCCGACTCAACACTGCTAAGAAACGCAAAGAGGAAGAAAAGCGAGTTCGAGAAGAAGCTCAAGCAGAAGCTTTAGAACGCATCAGAAGGATGAAGTTACGAAAGCAAGGTAGAGATCAGCCTAGAACGAATGACTATGCAAATCAAGGATATCCTATGGCCATGTGTGAAGTCGCAGGAACAAGCTTGCGTAGAATAATTGATCGACGTCCTTTCATAACCCTAGATATAGGACAAGGAAAGAGTGCAAGGACCGTAAGAGCCTTGATTGACTCCGGCGCAGCCACTAGTGCTGTTAGAGTGTCTTACTGTCAAGAGTTGCAATTAATTGTCAATCCTGTGGAAGCATATCTCATAGGATTGGGAGGCGTGGAAACCCCTTGCATAGGCGAGGTGGAACTTCCCCTCTATATTCATGATGAGGCAATGACGGTTAAAGTACTAGTGTGTCAAGATGAGGATCTCACTGAACCTCTTATCTTGGGTCAAGATTGGATCTATGACCAAGCAGTTAACTTAAACTTAAGAAGTGGACTTCTTCAGGTTTGGGTCAATCATAGTCGAATTACAGTAGAGTTAAATAATGGAGCACTCAAGGAACTAGAAAAGACACGGACTCCTGGTCCCTCCAGGGGTGCACATGAAGTTGATCATGCTGTTCTTGTCCAAGGCTATGTGATGCAGAAGAATGAAGATCTCAAAAAAGGAGTCAGGGATGCAAAGGAACTCCCTTCTTTTCCAAAGGCCAGAAGGAGGCAACAACCAAAGGTGGATCAAAGGCAGAAGAAGTAGAGTACTACCTATGTCCGGGATCCAAAGTACTTGCGCAGCAAAATGTCCCAGCAAGTGAAACAAGTGTGGGTGCGGAGAGGCGAACACCCGGTTGCACCCCAGCCAACCACACAGGCAAAGCCTCTTATTAGTAACCAACAACACGACACTAATAAGAAGTCTTTCGGAAATTCTTCTGCTAACGTGAAATCTATTTGGGTGCCCAAGAAGTCGATGAAGGCTAGGTCACAATCAAGACAAATTTGGGTGCCTAAGACTTGCTTGCGGGCGCAAATAACTACACCGAAGCCACAACCTATACAGCGTAACCCATTCACTCGCACAACCGGCATCCACGCGTTTTCAACACTCACGAACACACCAAGGCCCATGAGCACGAACAGAATCATTTGTAAATCGATCCATAAAAGGCCTCATGTTCAAGCTGATACACCTACAATGTTCTCTAGCGTCTCTACGAAACGAAGAGAAAAACCCATCCACTGCATTTGGCAGCTCAAGACCTGTAATAAACCCCCCGACCCCAATTTGTAAATTCAACCCCACTTACTAACTGTGTTAGTCTCCTAGGAATACCCAAGCATTAACTACACACACTGTCTTCGTGCACTTACTAACCACTAACTCACCATCTACCTCATGTTAATGTTGTGACGGGGACAACTACGGAATTATTCTGTCCATTACGATGTTAACACATGATTCTATATTCTCACAGAATCAGAAGGCAAGAAGTAAAATGGCAGAAGCGACAGGTTCGGGCTCACAAGTAGGGATACTCACTGCAGGAATTGATGTGGATAGTCTACCTGTGGATGTTCCACCAATTGAACGACCAAGAGAGCTGCAGCACCTTCAGCAAATCCCGGTGCCGGATCCACCCACAGGGATCACAGAAAGAGTCCATGCCAATTCTCATTGGTTCAATGGCATGCCAGGTCCATTAGGAGAGGCCAAGTATATATGGGAGTCTAAGTGCGAGTATGACAGATCATGGGTTCGATTCCAATTTTTCTCCAAAGAGTTCGAGACTTTACAGAACACCGAGGATCTCCAAACCATATGGCAACGAGCAGGGCTGGCCGAATACTTTGAAGCCCCACTACCTAAACCAGATCTCCTCCGATGTTACTATTTGGTCTCCACATTACAAGCTAATGAAGAAAAGGACAAACCCGGATCATTTGTTCTTCCCTCCTTGCTAGGCAACAACGAGTTGAAGAGGTTCGAACTTACTGTGGAATTGGTAAGCGACGCTTTAAATATGCACGGCACGCATGTACCCTCTGAAAAAGATGCTCTTGTTCCCACTAACATGAAGGATAGGAAACTATTGAGGCTTAAAGACATGGCAGCACTCACCCCAAATGTGTCCATCCCTCTTCGCATGTGCATGCAACATTTCGCCTTTCCCGGCCAAGACCGATTCACACAACCACACAAGAGAATCTGGTTCGCTCTCTACTTAGCGGAAGCAGGCTCGTTACCCATCAAGCTACCGGTATGGATTATAGATCAATTGTATGAAGCAAACAAACGGTCTTCGAGGAAATTAGTGGTGAACGGATGCTGTGCAATCACACGCATTATTTACCGGTGCCTAGCATACGATGTCCCCATTGAACGTGCCTTAACTTGGGCACAATTACAAATGTTTAAAAGGCTCAAGACGTCCACACATCAATCCAAGCGCATGAGGGGTGCGATCCCTTGTGTCCAGACAAGGGAAGTTCTGACTACTCCTGAGGTATCGCCACGACGGGAGGACACTGTACCTCCCTTCACCATTAGGATACCCAGGTCGGGATCTGAAACTACCACACAAGCTACCCCATCGGCTCCTCCTGTTCCACCTGAATTCGAATTTGCTGCCACTGGAGATGCTGAGGGAATGGACCCCCAGGACTTCGAAGCATTCCTACAAAGTACACAATTCTCTGATGTGGAGTTTTATTCAGAGGCAGAGGAGCAAGGCACATCCTCACAAAGAAGAAGAAAGTCTACAGACGGTCGACATGTACATTGGAGTGATGCTCAGCAAGGTCAACAACAAGGACACCTCGAAGAAGAAGGAGCGTATGAAGAGGAGACCACTGAAGCCCCAGCCTATACAGCAGAACTCCGAAGGCTGTATCAGATTATGGAAAGAGTGCGATCGCAACAACTACTCACCGAACAGAGTAGCAGAGTACTCATGACTCAGTTGTTGGAAGAAGCAGGAGTTGACTCAGAGTATCGGGAAGGTCTCTTATTGATGGCAGAAACATATGGGGTAGTGGAAGCAGTGCGCACTGCCATTAGGAAGTCTCCAGTTCAATATGATCCACGAAGGTTCCAGACACGACGACGCTCAGGTAAGAATATCCAGATTCCTATCACAATTGCAGAAGGGCCAACTATTACATCTGAACCCACCAAGACAGCCCCCCAAGCAACCGAAACGGCTAGCCAACAGCACCCAGTCACCCATGAGGAGTCCACCGAGCCACTACCACCCACACCCCCACCATCACCTCCTAGAGCAGAAACAGTGGAAACCTCCTCGACCACTCAACCCACCGACCCAACCTTCATTTTCCGTACTCCCATCTCTAGTTCCACCCTATTCTCTACCACTGATAACCCAATCTTTGAAGCAACCCCCATCACTACACAATCCACCGAACCGCTCCTAGAGCCTGCCCTAGGGCAACCATCCCCAATGCCCTCAGCCATAGGTCATCCCGACCCTAGATCCACATTCATGGGTTTCCCTGCTACCACGCAACCCTTCGCGCCCTCCTCCAATTTACGACCTCAACCCCCGACCTCTCTCTCTCCATTTCTACAATCCCTCCATGACTTCCTGGCTAGAACGTTTCAACCAGGGTCTCAACCATTTCCTTTCTTTTCAGCTCCCCACCCCACTTCGCATCTATTCACCACTTCCACACACACTCCACCTACCATCCCAATGTATATGGCAGACCCCACACTCACAACCACTCCTGAAGGTATGGACATTTCACCACCCACGGCACCTCCCCCCACGATTCCACCCCCTCCCATTCCCCCTCCACCAATTTCACTCACACACACGACTTCAATAGACACATCATTCACTCTTCCCCATCCCCAATTCCCTTCCCATGCATCTCCCACTGTAAACTCCACCCACTCATCTATAGGAAGTGCATTGGACACCATGCTGGCTTGTATATCAAACTTAAGGACAGATTACATTCAGCTCCAGCAACAGAATGAACGCCTGCACGAGCACTCAGAAACACTACAGCACCGCCTCGCGGCACTAGAAGAGGAAAATGCTCGCCTCCACACACAGTTCCAAACTCTCCAAGAAGCTCATGGCATATTGGAGGTACAGTTACAGAACACAGATCAGGAAGCGATACAGGTGGTAGAAGGTCACCTACGGACACAGCTGGAACGCAACTCAAAGCTTCAACGAAATATGGCTCTACTCAAACGCCATCTTGCGGCCGCTCAGGAAGAGAATCGACGTCTGCAAGTACAAAATCAAGAGAACCTGGAGGCAGCTATTGAGAGCACACCGGGGGCACCCATCAGCCCATCCAAGTTTCAAGCAGTGACCCCCGATAATATCAAGATCATATTGGAAGACTATGCCATGCTGCTTGAAGCACATGATAAGCTATCGGAGGAACTGGGACAATTGAAGCAGAAACACCAAAAAGGACAAACAGCAGCCTCCCCAACCACCCCCTCCGCTGCTTCACTTCTCACAGACGTAGAGGCCATAAAAGATCTCCAGAAACAGGTCACGGAATTGCAAACACGCCTACTACAATATGAGAGGCCACCTTCCCCTCCAGAGGCTCCCACGGACGAAGAAGTTGTACAAATTCCTGTGGAACAAACGTTTGACGAAGAATACGATCCACAACCATTCCCAGGAGGACAACAAACAGAAGATGCGCAGGACACATTCGAGGCACCACGGCCCCCATGGCTACGTCAAGTGGAGGAAATCGGGAGTTCGCACGAAGAGCGCACAGTAGTGCAAAATCAGGCCATGAGGGTCATAGAGGAAACAGTGCTACAATCGGCTTACTTCAAGAACTTGTCATCGAGACGACTGATCCTCTCATCCGAACTCCAATACAGGCCGTATTATATTATCTTGGCGGATTATAATGCAGAAATACAAAGAGTCACGGGTCAGATTCCTACCTTTGCGACCCAATTTCAACCCGAAGACCTTCCTCCAGAGGCGCAAAAAGGTAAAATTCGTCAACCCACCTGGCGGCAAAAACTTTTAGAGACATATCCAGAAATGCTACGCACATGGAACAACGCGCCTTTACACCTCCTATACAATCCATGCTATGGTCCAGTCCCACGCCGCAGGTCGTGGAAGGCATTCAATATTAAGGTGCAGAACAACGCACAATGCAAGGAATGGCTGAACTATCCGTACATTGCGCCACCACAGGGACCGCCGTCGGTCGCATATATGATGGGAACCATTCGCCACTGGATGCCGCGCTTGAAGCCCATGCAAGATGTAGCAGCGCAGATGATGCTTAAAATCTTAGATATGATGCAGGTAGTCCTGAAAACTTTTAGAAATGCAGCCGCACCACAGGTACGTCTCCCGGGGTTCAGCAATGGCAATTATGACTTGGTGTATGACATGAGCACCACCCCCAGTATTCGTGTGGCTTACGCCTGGCATGCGCGCATCAAATACCTCCCTGCCTGTTACAAACAAACCTTTGAAGAAATGTTCAGATCAGGTTTCTGGGAGTATCACTCAGAGATTTTCGCACCGAAGCCAACACATCTGCTCCAACTTTTTGCTTGTGAACAAGCAATGTATTCTGAGTACTACACTACCCCGCAACCAGAGACCCCTGGTGCAATAAATTGGGATGCTTTGGAAGCTGATCTAGCAAGAGGCTTAAGGATAGGAGAACATGAACTGGCCACCAATGTCATCCAATATTACATCGACCACCCGAGAGAACAAAGGTCTGTCAGGGGCGACAGACGCTAGGAAGGGGGGAGTGTTGGCATACAAAGCAACAGAGGAGTCATGCACAATACGGCAACAAGGCCAAATCATTTTTTTCCATGGATTCTTTACAACTCAAGTGATTTTAATCACTACACAAACATTGTAAATTCCGTTTTTGGTAGAATAGACTCCATTTTGTGCAAGCCGAGGAGTCCTCGAGCTTGAGGAGTATTAGAACTAGCGACATATCAATTTTCATAATTTTTAGACTCTATTTGAGCCCTCAAATAGACTCTAGAACCTAATTTTTAACTAGGCCGGACACTAGGTCTGGACAAGACCAAAGCTAGTTAGAAAACTATAAAAAGAGCTAGAGAGCTCATTTTTGGGGTTAGATTGTTTGTGAATTGAGCTTATGTAAGAGACTTTTTGACTAATGCAAAGAACTCCATTGTTCCTCTCCTTGTTCTTGCCTTGTGTGCGCGTGTGTGTGTATGTGTGTGCATGCTTGTGTGCTTCTCACTCACGCACTTGTGCCTTCACTTGCTCATAGTCTTCATACTAGTCCTCACGTCTCCACGGATTGACAATTATGAGGTGAATCTTCTCACGTTGGTACTCACCATTGTGCTAGAGTGACAGAGTGTGTGTACAAATCCTTGGGTAATCAAGAGCTAGTCAACATGAAGTAAATTGTCGATGGCCAAGATCTTGTCGATGATGCTGACTCAGGTTTCCAACCATGAATTCTTGCATAATGGCTCCTACAAGATCCAATAGTCTTGGACAAAGCATGGGAGCACATAGGCCTTTCTCGGACATCCTTGCAAAGGCAAGCAAAGACTTAAGCAGGAATCTTGACTCAAAATACAAGGTAAAGGAAGAGAGTGGCCACTATTACCCTCACAGATAAGTAGAGCCTTTGCTCATTGGTGAAACACCAATTTTGTATAGTTGTTTTGTGGTTTTGAATTTCTCATTAGTCTCCATGTTAGTCCATGACTTCATTTTGATGTCCATGAAGTCAAAAACCCAAAAAACTTCTCAGTTGATTGTGACCCTGAAGTTGGACCTAATGAATAGTTGACTAGTTGGTTCATCTCATCATTCTTTGATATAACTTCTCCAAAACCTCCACCCTTGTGAACCTCTCCCCTCATACCTTCCCCATGGTCTAGAATTTCAAAATTCAAAGTGTTTCAATACGTGTGGAACATGCCAAGACCCCAAAATTGACTCCTCTGCATACACATACATGCTGGCCTTTACTCTCCCTCTCTATTGGTTTTCAACATCCTTAGCAAGCCTTAGGGCTTAGGTGAAGCGACCATTTGGTGAAGTGCTAGTTAGGCGTCCCAAGTGTCTGTGCCCAGAAAGATGAAACATACATGCCCACCATAGGAGGATCTTGTTCTCAGGGCTCCAAGTCATCATCGCACCTGCCTTCCCCTATCATCATAGTTGGTGGTTTCACCCCTCTCTACTTGTATTTAAAACCTATGTATTGAATCATCCCCTATTGTTATACTTGGCCCCATCCCTTTATACTTGTCTCCATTAGTAGTGCATTGCATTCTCTGTCTTGTTGGGTATCATATCCTAATTTTACCCCTTTGAGAAAATTTTTAAGGGGAAGTTCTAACATATTACATATATCCTGTAAGCTACATTTCTATGGGAAGTTCCATTATATCCATACGGAGGTTTCTATATGGTTGAATCTAGCACTATACTTTTGCAGTTGGCTCTATATTCTTGCACTCGGTTGAATTGTCAGAGTGAATCTATCCCGGAGCATTTTAAAAGGTATGAAGTAGAAGAGCAAAAGATAGCCATTCAAATGCCTACGATAGAGGCTCGAGAAGGAGAAGCGTACGACAACAAAGAACAAACAAAAAAGATCATAGTAACCGTGGAAGATGGATAAGAAAGATGCACATACATAGGTAAAGATGTGTCAATTGAGGAGGAAGAAGAATTAATACAATTGGTCCGGGAATATCGAGATGTATTCGCATGGACATATAAGGATCTCAAGGGTGTGGAACCCTCGATTTGCTCTCATAGAATACCAATGACGGTAGATGCAAAACCATCGAAACAACGCCCTTATACATACAATGAGGTCTATGCTACTAAAATTAAGGAAGAAATAGACAAGCTACTGACAACAGGACTCATATATGAAATAGAACACACCGAGTGGGTATCGCCACTAGTAGTTGTGCCTAAGAAGAACGGAAAATTGAGAGTGTGCATGAACCTGAAAAAGGTCAATGCAGCCACCATATGTGACAGCTACCCATTACCCATCACTGACCATCTATTGGAAAGAGTTGGAGGAAAAGAAGTCTATAGCTTCTTAGATGGATTCTCTGGGTACAACCAAGTCGCTATTGCTACTGAGGATCAACATAAGACCGCATTCGCGACTCAACGGGGAGTCTGTGCTTTCCGAGTGATGCCTTTTGGACTCACCAATGCACCTGCTACTTTCCAACGACTGATGTGTCATGTTTTCAAAGAATTCCTAAAGAAAAGCATGGAAGTGTATGTAGATGACCTATGTACATATTCCAATGAAAGACAAGACCACATTCCTGAGTTGAGAAAAATATTTAATAAATGTCGACAATACAGAGTCTGCTTGAACCCAGAGAAGTGTGTCTTCATGGTAAGACAAGGGAAGATCTTAGGACACATAGTGTCTAGAAATGGAATATCCACGGATGAAGACAAAATAAAGGTTATTTTGGAGCTTCCTAGACCGAAGAGTGCAAAAGAGGTGCAAGCATTTATGCGGCATTGTGGATATTACCGTCGATTTATCCACATGTATGCCATAATTGCCAAACCCTTGTATGGGCTTTTAACTCAATTCACATGGACATAGGAATGCGAGAAGGCATTCAATGAGTTAAAGAAGTGGCTTAGCACAGCTCCAATTCTGAAATCACCAAATTGGAACAAGCCATTTCATATCCATGTGGACGCTTCTAATTATGCAATAGGATGTATCTTAGCCCAACCAACAGATGAAGGAAAGTTAGATCACCCCATTGCCTACGCAAGTAGACAAATGAATCAAGCTGAGAGGAACTATACTAGTATGGAACAAGAGGGATTAGGAATGGTCTATGCCATGAAGAAATTCAAACACTATCTTTTGGCCAACAAATTCAAGTTCTTCATAGACCATCAAGCGTTATTGTACCTATTCAATAAGCCTTGTAACATGGGAAGATTGGTAAGATGGTTTCTACTATTGATGGAGTTTGACTTTGAAGTGATAATGAAAAAGGGAAACACTCATGTAAGAGTAGATCATCTTTCTAGGTTAACACACAGAGAACTACCAAGTGGAGTACCCGATGACCTGCCAGACACTTATTTGTTTAATTTGGAAGTGTGTCCAAAGTGGGCAGAGAAACTAATCCCGATACTCACTCATGGCCCACAACACACAATCAATAAAGAGAGTAAAAAGGAAATTCTACAGTTGAGGAATTTGCACATTATTGTGGGAAGTTTGTACTATAAGGAACCCAATGGTGTATTGCTGAGATGTGTTGAGGAAGATGAAAAATTGAAGCTGATTGAACAAGTACATGTGAACAAATGGAGGACACACAAAGGAACTCATGGAACTATTAGGGAGTTAAAGCGATTGGGAGTATACTGGCCTGACATGCCGAAGGATCTACACGACTATGTGGTAACTGTGCAGAATGCCAGGAAATGATCCTTGAGGATCATATATCCATTCCTTTCTCAACGATAGCACCCAATTGGAGCAAAAGATTGGTCAAATTCCTAAAGACAAGAGAACACGAGGAAGGAGTTAGCTTAGCAAGAAAACGATCCCTAGAAGAGATGAGCAAGGATTATGTACTCATAGGAAGAAACTTGTTTAGGAGAGGAAAAGACAACCAATTACGATTATGTGTGCATGAAGGAGAATATTTACCTCTATTAGAGATGGCACACGCAGGTGCGACAGGAGGTCATTTTTCAGCCGAGAGAATCATAAAAATGATCCTCTTTGTGGGCTTGTGGTGGCCAACTTTACATATGGATGCAGAGACCTATGTTCGAAGCTGTGAAACATGCCAAAGGGCTAAATACCTGATTAGGAGAGATGACATGCCATTGAGACCTATGGTTTGTGCTAGAGCATTCTCTGAATGGGGGATTGACTTCATAGGACCCATTAACCCACTGGCCAAAGGGTCACATGCCGAATATACCATAGTAGCCACCGATTACTTGACTAAATGGGTAGAGGCCAAGGCTACTAGAAGGAACGATGCTCAGACCACTGCTAAGTTTCTTTTTGAGCATGTATTCACTCGTTTCCGATTACCGATTGAGATTGTGAGTGACCGAGGAACGCACTTCATTAATGAAGTGATAGAGTCTCTAATGAATGAGTTTTTAGTGATCCATAAAAAATCAGCCCCATACCATCCCCAAGCCAATGGTCAAGCAGAAAGTTCCAATAAGGTATTATGCACAGTATTGACAAAGATTGTCAATAATGGGAGGTTTCACTAGGACAAACAATTGCACCATGCAATTTGGGCCTTCCGAGTTGCGTACAAGCTTGCCATTGGAACTACTCCATTCAATCTAGTATACCGATAGAACGCAATCCTACCAATTGATTTTTTGATACCCACTTTGAGAGTATCCTAACAGTATGAATGGACAGGGCATGAATTATCCCAACATTAGACCAAATCGAAAAGCTACATGAAACGAGGTTGCAAGCTGTGGCAGGCATCTATGCGGCTAAGAGAAGACAAAAGGCATACTATGATGCTCACATAAAAGACAAAGGACTAAAAGAAGGAGACCTAGTCCTGGTCTACACCTTGAAGCAACATGCCAAAAACTTACAAAAACGCGAATATGGACCTCTAATCATTAATAGGATCTCGACGAGTGGAGCAGTTAATCTAGCCACTTTGGATGGAGACATTCTTCCTAACTACATAAGTGGATGTAGAGTGAAACGGTTCATGGAACCATTGACAGACAACATGTTAGCACGCCTCGTAGGTGTGCAACATTAGGGAAAAAATGAACCCTGCATGGGCCTTTTGGATTAAGGAGTGATTAGTGATGGAACAATGAGAGGAGGGTGGTGGACACAGTCTATAGCCTATAAATCACTAGGCTGAAGGGGGATGAGGGGACAGGATTCCCCTATGTTCAAGTTTTGCCTCTAGAGAGAGAAAGGAATCTCATAACTTACCTGGGCCCAAAAATTCAAAATTTTCAAAAAGTTATATAACTCATCATAACACCATTTAATGGTCCCCCAACCACTTTTTAGGATCAAAAGTGCTATTTTTGGGTTCTAAATCAAAATCCGTGCATGAACTGAAGTGAAAAAAGTGACTTTTTCAAAAATAACTCAAAATGCAACTTTCTCCCTCCAAAACGTCACATTTTCATACCCAGGTCCCAAAAAGTCATCTCTTTCCACTACTTTCTCTCCCTAGCACACCATTGCAACTCTTGCATCTCCATTTCTTTCTCTGTGCATCATCTTCTTTGAATTCCTACTGTCACTTCCATAGCCTGAACTCCAATGGAGAAACCTAAATCTCATAGACGTCCAAAAGATGAGGTTATCGCGATAAAACGTCACAATATCAAGGCTCCAGAAGGAGTTTGGTTAGGAAAGGAGTTCTGCAAAGGTGCATGGGTGTACATGCAACCCTCTGGTGTTGGTCCTCACCGTGTGAGAGATCGTGGAAACTTGGATCTTCATTGGAAAGGGAAGTTATTAGGCTTCAAAAAGCTCAAAAATGGTGAAACTGTTGCCATTGTACAACATGTGTTCACAATGTCAACCATGAACTCAAAGAAAATGAGATATCCTATCAACTGTAAGTATTACTCATTGACTTTTGGCCAAATTTCATAATATACCTAGCTAAGTTGTGTAGTTTTTTGTTGTAGACATATTTCCTTCTACCTTGGTGGAAGAACAACCACTTCATAGTCTTACAGGTACTTTCCAAGCATTGCATGCAGATGTTGGGTCGATAGTCTTTCCACAAGCCCGTCCTGCTCAGCTAATACGTGAGAGAGTTTTCTTTTACACACATACATATGTTGTACCCTCTTCATCAAATGATTTTGGCAGGTTAGAGATGATTAAGGTAGATTGTCTCTTAAAGCTCGAGTGGCCGGGAAATCCTTAGTTGTAACTACATTAGGACTTAATTTTAGAGGAAAAGTATTAGGGCAAATAGGTATCGCCATGGGTCTTGGAATGCAAGACCCCCATGTAGTATCAATATCTGTATTGACTTACCAGCTGCCTCAATCTCTACAAAGGAGAAAGAAAGTTGTAGAGAAATTGAAGGCAGCTGAGAAATGATGTAATGTCTTGATAATACAAACTTTTTTTTTCATCATTTGTCTAGTCTTGTATATGAATGTGCTAAAAAATTGAACTTATCTTCTCTCCACAAATTGTATCTAATTGGAAGTCTTTGTATTGTCCTTTGGTCCTTTGCATAATTATATGCATAAACAAGGCCAAAAAAGCCCCAGCCACAGAAACACGGGAAACAACCCTGCAAAAATTTTGTAGGGCTGTTTCCCGCGTTTCTGTGGTTGGGGCTCTTTTGGCCTTATCTAGTGTTTTTAGGTGCTACAAAACATAGGAAAGTATGTAATTCTAGATTTTCACATGGTTTTGGTAGATTCAAGACCAAAGATTACCTGTGGGGTATAACCTCAGCTTTAACTAGATCAAAGATCTCATCCATACCTTTTATGCATACAATGATTACCTGTAGGGTATAACGTCTTAATAACTAGACCATTACAACTCTACCATACCTTTTATGCTTAAAAAGACCAAATAATGCAAAAAAACCCCAGCCACAGAAACGCAGGATTCAGCCCTGCAAAAATTTTGCAGGGCTGAATCCCGCGTTTCTGTGGCTAGGGGTTTTTTGGTATGAAAAGGACATGTTGCACATCAATAGGTAGAAAAGGAGCATATCTAGTCACAAAACAATAGGCAATTTCCTGCATGTTTAACTGAATCCATATATAACTGACTGAAAGAAAGAGAGTGAGAGAAAAAAAAAGAGACAAAGATTATAGGTTAAAAAAAAAAATTCTATTATCCATTGTATTACATCGCAAAGTAGGCCTATCACAGGGTATAATATACACATCATGGGTTATTTCCTCTAATTCTTCTTCCTAGCTGAATGTCCTTCGGTTGTATGGTTACTCTATTGGCATGGATAGCACAGAGGTTAGAGTCCTCAAGCATGGAGATGAGGTAGGCCTCAGCTGCCTCTTGAAGTGCTTCAAGTGCTATCCCTTGTATTCGTAGACCTGCTTGGTAGCTTTGTAGTTCCTCTTTCACTACCCTTGCAAAAGCTCTTTGTGGTATGAGTAGTTCAACGGACTTTTGGTAGTGTCGTATCTCTACAAAATCCCTGGAGTGCTTCCTTCGTCTTTGTGGAGCTCTTGTGTTGGGAGGTATGTTTGGCTTGCGTTGAGGTCGACATCGTAGTTGATAGTTTTTTTTTCTCTGATGTACACGATGTGAGGGCCCAAATTCATCTTGCACATTTTGTTGTTGATGTGGTTGTTGACTTTGCTCTCTTTCCTCCTCTGTTGGTATTTGCCCTTGTCCTTGTGGAAGTGTCTTACCTCCATGTGTCACCCTATGGCTCGTTGGAATTTGCATATCATTCCATGGTGGTTGATTGCTGCTTTCCTCGTTTGGGGATGACTCTTCTTCACTCTCTGGTACACTCCTTCTGATCAACTTCTGTTTGGGTCTTGATTTGATGGGTGTCCTTGTTGGTGGCTCATCATCTGAAATGGACTTTGATCGTCCTGGAATGAAATACTCCTGTCTATTGGACACTTCATTTTCTCGCATTGAATTGCTCCCAAGTGGTGTGCCATCATGTGACATAGGCACAGATGTGCTCTGGGAACCACTTCGAGGTCTTTGGGGGGGGTTGCAACCATGGTGGGCATTGTGTCCCTAGATGAGGGCTAGGAAAGAAGACGCGATCTTTCCTTCCAGTTTGCTTGGTGCGTGCCATTCTCTTGAGTTGCAAAAAGTGTGAAATGAAGTGAGTTCTCTCTAAAAAACTGTTTGTTCACACTAGAATGGACAAAACCTGTTTAAAAGCATACAAAATATTATATATTAAATAATAACACATTGAAACCAAGATAATCATAGGTATTACCACATAATGGGAAATAATGAATTTACTTTACTTCCAAGCTGAGTCTTCTCGTTGTCTCCTTGCACGCCACTGAGCATGATGAAGAGGACCTAACGATGACTTCCATTTCTCACTCGCAATGTTGTGTTGCATCGTTCTTGCAAGTTTTGCCAATTTTGAATCCCTAAGTCATTCCACAAAAAAACTTTCTCGAGAATGTAGTGCGGTAAAACCAATTAAACATCTCCTCCATGTAGTTTGATTGCATTGGGCCACCACCATGTCGGGTGTTTTTGAAGTAGACACCCCTCGCTTTGTAGTGTGACTTTTCCATTCCTTAGGTACTGAAAATCTCTAATGACCCATATCGATGCATGAAAAAATCTCCATGTGCAAACAAAATATGCTAAAAATTTTTAAGTACATTGGAAAAAGTTAAGTGCAATGAACACTTGTAGAAGAAGATTACACTTACAATGTAGTGTGTTATATTGCTCTCTCCCCAAGATTGAATGAAACACCTGGTGAACTCCACTAATGTTTCTTGAAACATTTGACGTTGAAATAGCACTAGACCTAGTCAAACCCATTAAGCCTACCAACTTATCAAAGCTCAACCAAACTTTCTTTCTCTTATTACAAAGATCAACTTGAGAGTCATTGTCTGTTGTGATCATGCATAGGTCTTTCCACAGCTCATAACGTTCATTATTTTGAGTGCTAGTACCTCTTCTAAAAAAATTTCTTGCTTTATTCCTTGTCATTGACACTTGTTGCAAGCTATCTTGAGATTCTCCAACTTTCTTAACAACTAGGGTTACATTTCCACCATGACAACCAGTTGAATTAAGAAGTTCCTCCAATTTCTTTATAGCTTGAATAGATTTATCAACTGGCTTCATGGCAAATGTGTATTCTATATGGAGCTTCAACAGTCTATCAAAAATTCTCATGAAGGCATTCAAGGTGCAAAAGTGGACATTGACTAAAGGGAACGGAATAATGGGATTCCAATCCTTATCTGACATGTCACGATTAGGTGTACCTAACATGGGACACCTCATTAAAGGTATGTCCCATTCAGCAGATGGAGTTGCATCTGTGTCATCAACTAAATCATCTATGTTGTTTTGTTTTCTCTTTGTTTGTTTATAACCTTGTGTGCAATATGGACAAGGATAGAGAGTAGATGCACCTTGTTTGCACCCTAACATGCATTTGATAGTCTTTAAGTCTCCACCTAAGTGCCACTCTACTTCAAAATCACCAAGGCTTTCTACATTGATTTTGGCACCATGAATTTGAGGAGTTATCACCTCTGTGATCCATGGGGTCCTACTAAAAATCCATGTAAGAACATTATTGGATTCTTTAGGTACTTCAATAGCACCTAACCACCATATATCTTTCTCGGATTGGACACTATATGTAAAGTGATGGGTAGATTCTTCACTATCATCAATAATAGCATGGGCCATAGCTTCGTTCATGAGTGTCACACTAAGTCTCTCCATATGACGTCCGTTTATGATTTGACATTCGTCTAGCTTCAATACAAACTTGAGTTTGGAACCACAATCTACATCAAATAACAAACATTATATTATTTACTATGAATGTCATTATCAAAACAATGGATATACATTGAAGTGTGGATTTGTAAAATTTAACCATTTCCTTTTGAAGCCTCTCCAAATTGACAAATTTGTTGTTGTACTTTGTGTAGATGAATCCCTTTCTAGATGTGTTTTTCAACTCTTTCTTTGATGTAGATGAATGATAAATGGATGCAGGCATAACATCTTCTATATGCAGGTAATTTCCAAGAGTATTGGCTACATCCTCATTGGTCATCTTCTTCTTCAGAGATACCTTGTAAGGGCATGGAAAAATGCTCTAGAAAATACCTTTGTTTTGTAGAGCCTTCTTCAAAAGATTGTACAATGCAACGTACGCTCTAGTACTAACACCTGCTTCATCACATACCATCTGTACCTCACTAGGACTAATAATATCTTCTAAGTTGCCTGCAAAATCTTTAATCACTTGGGTTTTGATGTGATTTCCTATTGGTGAATCCAAAATCATAAGCACATGTTTGTTGGTAAGACAAGAATTCAAAAACTTCAATTGATCCTCCATTGTTGAGGAAGCACTCGCATCTTCAACAAATGACCTACACAATAAGAATCTCAATCTAAAAGTCTTTTAACATAAATAAACAAAGGAAATACATACCTAAGTGCATAAACACGTCGCTTCCGTGCTCCACCACCAGTTGAAAGAGCTTGAAAGGATGACAATGCCTCTCGCTCTCTCTCACAAATGGAATGAGGGAAATGAGGTGGAGATGGAGATATGATCAAAAAACAGAAATTTTCGCGATGATGGAGATGGAGGTGGGAGATGGTGATGATGATGATGGTGATGAAGATGGTGAAGAAAGTAAAAGAAAATCGATGAGAGTGAAGAAAATACCTACAATTCCAACGCGTCAACTCTACGTCTTACCATCACACGCTCGTCCTCAAAGCTCGATCCCCGGCAACGGCGCCAAAATTTGGTGTAGCTCCGTGATGAGTAGCACCTCCTTTAATGTCAATCCGGGAAGACGTGAGGATGGTATGAAGACCTCGAGCAAGTGGAAGCACAAGTGCGTGAGTGAGAAGCACACCAACATGCACACACATACACACACACGCGCACACACGGTAAGACAAAGAGTGAGGAGCAATGGAGTTCTTTAGATTACTTTCACAAGCTCTTACAAGTTCGTTTCAATTACAATCTAACCTCAAAAATGAGCTCTCTAGCTCCTTTTATAGTTTTTGACTAGCTTTGGCCCTGTCCAGACCTAGTGTCCGGCCTAGTTAAAAATTAGGTTCCAGGCTTATTTGAGGGCTCAAACGAGATCTAAAAAATACGAAAATTGGCAGGTAGATACTTCTAAAGCTCCTCAAGCTCAAGGACTCCTTGGCTTGCACAAAATGGAGCTACAAAAATATGAAATGGTATTTACAATGGTGTTTAGTGATGATAATCACTTTTAGTTGGTGTAGAGGTTTTGAAACATTAAGGTTGCCTTAGTGCTAGATCTGCGTGAATGCTCATACGTACTTTCTTCCTGAAGAAAATTATTGGCCTATTTGCCAGATCTTCGTTGACTCCCTTGTCTGCTGCTAACAATATACATATACATATACATATACATATACATATACATATACATATACATATACATATACATATACATATACATATACATATACATATACATATACATATACATATACATATACATATACATATACATATACATATACATATACATATACATATACATATACATACACATATACATATACATACACATATACATATACATACACATATACATATACATATACATATACATATACATATACATATACATATACATATACATATACATATACATATACATATACATATACATATACATATACATATACATATACATATACATATACATATACATATACATATACATATACATATACATATACATATACATATACATACACATATACATATACATATACATATACATATACATACACATATACATATACATACACATATACATATACATATACATATACATATGCATATACATACACATACATACACATATACATATACATATACATATACATATACATATACATATACATATACATACACATATACCTACACATATACGTATACATAGACATATACATACACATATACATATACATATACATATACATATACATATACATATACATATACATATACATATACATATACATATACATATACATATACATATACATATACATATACATATACATATACATATACATATACATATACATATACATATACATATACATATACATATACATATACATATACATATACATATACATATACATATACATATACATATACATATACATATACATATACATATACATATACATATACATATACATATACATATACATATACATATACATATACATATACATATACATATACATACACATATACATATACAGATACAGATACAGATACAGATACATATACATATACATATACATATACATATACATATACATATACTTATACATATACATATACATATACATATACATATACATATACAGATACAGATACAAATACATATACATATACATATACATATACATATACATATACATATACATATACATATACATATACATACACATATAGAGATACATATACATATACATATACATTTACATATACATATACATATACATATACATTTACATTTACATATACATATACATATACATATACATATACATATACATATACATATACATATATATATATATATACATATACATATATATATACACATATACATATACCTATACATATACATATACATATACATATACATATACATATACATATACATATACATATACATATACATATACATTTACGTATATGTGTACCTAAGTTTTGAAGTCTTAGGGACTTGTGTCGTTGAGAATAGACCTCAATTGCCCCACAAGTACATATAGTGGTGGATTAATACACATTTAATAGTAGATTCATTTCGTAGCTCTCGACGAGCCGCATCTATTGCTGCTATAATGCACTTGAATCTAACAAATGCACTTCAAGTTATGAGCAAAATAGTGAATGGTGGGAAGCACCAACACTCGCTCCACAACTCGTAATGGCTCACACACACACTACAATAGTTCAAAAGCGATGGGAAGGGGTAGACAATAGTCCTACACACGCATTTAAAGCATTACACACACACACACACAAAACATCATGGAGAAGGAGGAAATCAGCAGGAAAGAAGCAAATTCGAAGTTCTCCTTCAATTCTTCATAATGGAAAAAAGTTCTTTACAAGAGTCACAAGGTGACTTATATACATGTGCCCTAAAAATGGTCCTTTCGCACAAGAGACCGACACTTTATTGACTAAATCTAATTTCCTACTATTTTACAAGAGTTATGTTACAATGATTTGGGATTATGCATCTAGAGGAGTCCTCTAGTGCATTTACATGGCTTCAAGGAAATTTCATAGGATCTTAAAGAAGAAAATTATGCTCATAATTTGAAAATTTTTGGGCTCCTCTTTTGTGTTTCTTTTCTCTGCAACACTCTCCCCCTCTTTGTCTCTATTGCCTTTTGATAGGCTTTGCTTCATATCTGAGTTTGTTGTGTTAATTCGGGCTGCCGCACACGCATCCAATGGCTAAGAATGTGATATTCTTAGTCACCCGCTTCAACTTCTCAACCTCTACCTCTTTCTAACTTTTGTTCTTCGGATATTACTTTGTCTTCACAACTTTGACCCTGTTGTATTGCTCTGGCCTGCTTACTTCTTTACACTGCATGCACTTAGTGGAGGCCTCAAACATTCAAGTGCATGCAACCAATGGATGAGGAAGCTGTGTGCAACCTCCCATGAAAAGTCTTGGTTGTTATATTTCTTTGTTTCCACTATTCGGGACCTGGACCTTTGATGTTGTAGCCTGATGCGTGCCCCTGGGGGGATTTGGGTAGAGGGTAGTTCTTTCTTATTGAGCCGTTTTGTTCTTTGATTATCTTCTTCTTCTCTTTTTTCTTGATTCTCCCTCCACATGTCCCTCCTCCTGAACTCTGTCATCCTGGATAGGCTTTTTGTGGTGATGTGAGTAAGTTTGTATCACTTTTTACTCTCTATGGTTTAGCGAATCGGCTTCACATATCATCAACTCTTTCCATTGTGTTGAATTTACTCCATCATCTGGTGTCTGTCTATGGTCTGCAAAGAAACTTTCCTCATATGCCACCAGTCTTGCATTTAAGTTGGAAGAGATTTTGACAAATATTTCTGAGTCCATCTCAAAAAACCCTATGAAGAAAGCCTCTTGAAATGTTTGCATGTATGGACTCGACAGAAACAAAAGCCATGATTATATTTCCATGATCGTTAGGCGACTTGGAGTAGTAGATAAATAAAAAATTAAGGCATCTGCTCCCTAATTAATATCGATAAAGTTCAAAAATGTGTACTGTGCGTGTTGAAATAACTTTAAGATTGTAAGTAGCATATTCAATATTTTATTGGTCATTTTGATGGCTAAATCTGGAACTATCGCGTATCTTGATAGCCAGAATTCTATGGTTTGCACCATGTATTCTTCTGTGGATAAGTAGTTGCATGGCAGACTAGGTAGTAGCAGATAGTTTAGCCATTGGTTATTCAAGCTACCTTGGCACTGTGCTTCCCAAAATTGCATCAAGGAGCGTCTTCTAGGGACTAGGCAAAAAGATGCATTGTCTTGGAGCACATATGGTGCTGACTCCCAGTCTACCCTTAGTGTTGGATTTTTCTCCAAAAATTTGCGCCTCCACACAGGATCTGCTTTGTCAAACTCTTCCTTATATACTATTGTGTCTCTTCTTTTAGCAATCCATAAGGTATATTAAACGGTTTCAGAATTTTCTCCAGTCTCTTACTTTTGATCTTTGCCTCTTTCATGACCTTTACCACTTGATCTTCAAATTGCTCAGTAAGCTAGGACACCAGTAGTTCCCTCTCCTGTCAGTTTAGTTTTGCAATAGCCTGATCATGTCTTTCAGTGCTCGGCTCTGCTTCCTCTCTTATTGGTGAATGATGCATGGGGGGGGGGGAGAAAGAGGACATACCTTAGTCTCCTTTGTAGCCACTTTGGAGCTTTCAACTACTGGTGTCCACATTGTTTTCTGCTATGCTATTTGAGCCTTTAAATTTGCAATGAGTTCATCTTTTTCTTTGATTTCCTTGGCCGCTTATGTGATTGCTTCTTTGTTCTTCAGGAATTCTTCTCCTATGGCAGCCATTTGATTAGCATCCTCATTACATTGTTCAATGAGTTTATTCTCTGCCACCTTCCATCTTTTCCTAAGTTTGTTAATGTCATGCATGTATTTCTTCTCCCATTCATCTCTTAGAGCTTGCTCTTGTTTCAGTTGATCTTCATACTTTGCAATTTGAGCTTCTAATCTTCATACTTTGCAATTGGTTGTTGTCACTTCTTGTGCTTTTATGGGTTGGTTGCACAGAATGGCAGTCATAAGCTCTTTATTCTTGTTTCTTAAGTTGTCCGCTTCCTCCATATGTTCCTTTATTTGAGATTCGAGTAGTTTACTTCTAGCATTCATCTGTGCTTTCTCAGCTTCACCGGCTTCATACTTACTTTGTAGCTCCTTGAGTTGGTCATATAGTTTCTAATTCTCAGCTGTTAACATATGGAATTTTTCCATGGCTTCATTAGCTTCTTTCTCCTTGGTCGTGAGTGTCTGTTGAACTTCTATTACTTGTGAAGAGAACTTTTCACTTATTAACTGGAATTGGCTTTGCTCTCTCATAACCTCATCATAATCACTGTCAACTTCCATCATTTGTTGTTGAGTATCCATGGCCATTTGTATCATCTGCTTTACCACAGGCTTGAGTTGAGCCACATCCACGTTTAGGCATGTCTTAGGGATACTCGATTCTTCCCCCGTTAGTACATCCTTTCCTTTATCGGCATGTATAGTTGCATTGTGCAGTTGTCTTATTTGAAGATGTACTTGACTCTCTTTTTCCTCTTCTTCATTTGTGGTGGACTTTGTAGCACTCCCATGAAATGTAACATCTAAGGGAGAAGGCTCTGCTACCACCCGGATTGCAGTGAATGGCTCTGGCTCCTCCACTTCTTCCTATTCTTTCTCTTCCTTTGGCCTCTTTACTGAGGCTTCTCCATCTAAGTGAGTCTCTATAATTTGTATCTTCCTCTCTTCATTCATTTTGAATACATGAATTTATTCTTTAGATTATCCTTTCCTTGTTGCATCCATGATTGTGTCATCAAGGGTTTGATCTACTTTTGTACCTTCCACCCCAAAGGAATCTGTGAATTGATTCAATTCATCCCAATCGCCATCATCTTTTGAATCACTTTTGATGTCCACATTCATCAGAGATGGTTCTTGATCTTCCTAAGTATCTAAAGATGAACAAGGATTCATTAATCCAAGTTCTCTATATCTATGGACTTTCGTTAATCTCTTCCTTTGCACAATTTCTTCATGAGACTGTTGATAGTGATGCCCTTGTACAAGCAAGTTCACTTGACCTTCCATGTATTGGTGAGTAGCTTCTATTGATTCCTTTAACTCCTCTTCCGTAATGGGTTTAGTGTCTTCAATCTTTGTCCTTGGAAGTATGTGTACTCTATTTGAAGTAGGAAGTGCTTCTTTTGCCTTCATCATTTCTCTTAATCTCTTGGTTCCTCTCATTTGGGGTTGCAGCTCATTTCGGCCTCTTCCAACCACTTTTACTCCCTTCTTTTTCCTTGGTATGGTGGCTAACTTAGCATAGTTAGCCATCTCTGAGGATGAAGGCATCTCCTTTAGATGTTCCCGAATATCTAACACATGGTAGATGAGTATGGTCAATGCTACACTTCTGTTTAAGAACCTTTTGTGGTTCCATTTCTTCTTAGCTATTAGTAGACGCTCTTGGATGTATGGCATCATGTTCACCTGGTAATATGAGATAAGAGTTGCACTATGATCTTCTGTGGTGCTGTGTAGCGATGCATGTTTAGAAAGCAAAAGCGTTGGTGAATTAGACAAACTTCTTCTTCTATATTTATATGATTGATATCCATGAATGTTCATGTCTTGGTCCCTCGGCTTTCATCCTTTAGGTATGTGTTCCCATCCTTTTCCCATCCAAAAGCTTCTTTAATCAATTCATGAGTGAATTGGATAATCACCCATTCTCCTTCCACATCTAGGACTCTTGCCTCTGGCACTAAGGGGTTATGTAAGGCCAGTTGGAGAGTATTCATCACCTGAGTACATCGTTGGAAGTCTGGCTTGTAAATTGGTAGCTTGAAGTATTTCTGAATACCCGCCTTTGTCATTATATCCACGATTGTTGGGAGTTCATGTATGACTTTGAAATCTTGGGACATGACCGGGAACTCATGGTCGGTGTCCATGATCTTTATTGTTGCTAAGAAAAGATAGTCTCTAGTAGGTCCCTCCTCTCAAAACCAATGACCTTTGACTTTGGTCACACTTTGTAATGAAAAGTCCATCACCTCTTCTTGAACAGTTGCCTTGGAGCCCTCAAAGCCATCTGCACTCGTAATAAAGAAAGAATCAACTTCTATTGGAAATCAATTCATGTATTATGTGTGGTTTAGTGACATGTCATTTCTTTCTTCACTCCGTTCCCCCTTGCTTATGTAAGTAAGGTATCTTACCACACTTCTTTTGATTTTTACTCGTGAAAGAAAACAAGAGTTAGTTCTTGTTAATATATTTAGGTAGTGATGTGTGTGAACACTCTAGGACCGTCGGGGCACTTTTTTCCCTCTTTAGGAGGTTTCTTTCCCCCGGCTTGTATATACGCCTATTGCCCTAATGGGGTAATTATCTTTTGTACATTCTCTAGTAATACATTCAGTATTGTGTGTTGTGCTCCAAGCTTCTTCTTCTTCCTTGTGCTTTTTGCGTGCTTCCGCAGACGTCTAACTCCAACAATTGGTATCAGAGTAGGTCGTCGCTTCATCTAGGGCGCCATCGACACTCCTCCATTTGCAGTCTCAGAATCGCACGAATTTTGGTGAGCATACTCAGCGTGTTTCGGAGATCAAAACTGCTTCGCTTTGTGGTGTCGAAATCGCGATCTGAGTTAGTTTCGGCCTCCAAACGCACTATCACAGCACTTATGCAGGCTATTTCATCTTTCTCTACCAAAGGCATTAGGAAAAATAGTGAACCCTGCATGGGCCTTGTAAGGATTCCTAATTTTTAGGGATTAAGTTTAATCTTGTACTTTCTTAAGGGGACAAAGTGCATTTAATAGAGCACTTTTTGGTAGGCTGAAGTAGGCTTTTTTTTAGGCTGAGCTAGGACCTTCTCTCTCTTCTGCACATAGAGAGAGAGAAAAACCACTTTCCACCTCATCAAATCCGTCCATCTTTATGAATAAAAAAATGACTTTTATGAAAAAGTCTCTTTTTCAGCTATTCTTTATTCAAAATGGCCCATACTTTTATGTATATGTCAGAATTTAATTTTTTTTGTCTTATTTTTATAAAACATACTTTTCACAATCCCTCCAAAAATTAAGTGCCACATCATCAAACTCGTAACTTTGGTTGCCCCAAAACATGAATTTTTGAAAAAAAGCTCATTTTCCCTCTAACATACTAAAAAAAGTCATTTTGACCTATCCACATACCAAAACACACTTTTTTTCTTGCACACTGCTACTGTACTAGCCATTCCAGCCATCTCTGTGCTTCTTCCCATTTGGTGCTGGAGTTTTGGAACATCATGGTGCTCACATGTATTATGAACATGACACCAGCACCAACACGTGCTCCTCACTCAAAGAGTGTACATGTTCGTGTTCCTAGAGAATTTGCACCAACAACTAGAGGTAGCAATGACATAGATTCTCAAAATGCACGACGTGCAGCTGGAGAGAAGAATATTGATCTTTGGGTCCATGGGCTTTGTATCCCTTGGATCCAATGGCTAATGTTCATCCTAGATTCTATACTATCTCCACATTTCTACAATTCCTTGGTTGCGGTGAAGATGGACGGCTAGGCTATTGCAAGCGATTGTCTAACCATTCTACATCTATAGCAAATAATTGGATGCAACAATGTCATCACAACCATTTCAAGATACACAGTTTAGAGAGTGCTATACACACTTTAGAAAGTGCTATCAAATCTTTGGATGAGCACAATAATAGACTCCAACAAGATGTGGAAGAAAAGGAGAGCACAATTACAAAGTTAAAAGCCAATCTTACACAACTAAAAGAGACTCCACTTGGGATGAGATATAGGAAACGACCATTATCATCCTTTCAAGCTCTTTCAACTGGTGGTGGAGCACGGAGCGACGTGTTTACGCACTTAGGTATGTATTTCCTTTGTTTATTTATGTTAAAAGACTTTTAGATTGAGATTCTTATTGTGCAGGTCATTTGTTGAAGACGCGAGTGATTCCTCAACAATGGAGGATCAATTGAAGTTTCTGAATTCTTGTCTTAGCAACAAACATGTGCTTATGATTTTGGATTCACCAATAGGAAATCACATCAAAACCCAAGTGATTAAAGATTTTGCAGGCACCTTAGAAGATATTATTAGTCCTAGTGAGGTACAGATGGTCTGTGATGAAGAAGGTGTTAGTACTAGAGCGTACACTGCATTGTACAATCTTTTGAAGCAGGCTCTACAAAACAAAGGTATTTTCCAGAGCATTTTTCCATGCCCTTACAAGGTATCTCTGAAGAAGAAGATAACCAATGAGGATGTAGCCAATACTCTTAGCAATTACCTGCATATAGAAGATGTTATGCCTGCATCCATTTATCATTCATCTACATCAAAGAAAGAGTTGAAAAACACATCTAGAAAGGGATTCATCTACACAAAGTACAACAACATATTTGTCAATTTGGAGAGGCTTCAAAAGGAAATGGTTAAATTTTACAAATCCACACTTCAAGGTATATCCATTGTTTTGATAATGACATTCATAGTATTTTTTATAATATAATGTTTGTTATTTGATGTAGATTGTGGTTCCAAACTCAAGTTTGTATTGAAGCTAGACGAATGTCAAATCATAAAGGGACATCGTATGGAGAGACTTAGTGTGACACTCATGAACGAAGCTATGGCCCATGCTATTATTGATGATAGTGAAGAATCTACCCATCACTTTACATATAGTGTCCAATCCGAGAAAGATATATGGTGGTTAGGTGCTATTGAAGTACCTAAAGAATCCAATGATTTTCTTACATGGATTTTTAGTAGGACCCCATGGATAACAGAGGTGATAACTTCTCAAATTCATGGTGCCAAAATCACTATAGAAAGCCTTGGTGATTTTGAAGTAGAGTGGCACTTAGGTGGAGACTTAAAGACTATCAAATGCATGTTAGGGTGCAAACAAGGTGAATCTACTCTCTATCCTTGTCCATATTGCACACGAGGTTATAAACGAACAAAGAGAAAACAAAACAACATAGATGATTTAGTTGATGACACAGATGCAACTCCATCTGTTGAATGGGATATACCTTTAATGAGGTGTCCCATGTTAGGTACACCTAATCGTGACATGCCAGATAAGGATTGGAGTCCCATTATTCCATTCCCTTTAGTCAATGTCCACTTTTGCACCTTGCATGCCTTCATGAGAATTTTTGATAGACTATTAAAGCTCCATATAGAATACGCATTTGCCATGAAGTCAGTTGATAAATCTATTCAAGCTATAAAGAAATTGGAGGAACTTCTTAATTCAATTGGTTGTCATGGTGGAAATGTAACCCTAGTTGTTAAGAAAGTTGGAGAATCTCAAGATAGCTTGCAACAAGTGTCAATGCCAGGGAATAAAGCAAGGCATTTTTTTAGAAGAGGTACTAGCACTCAAAATAATGAACGTTATGAGCTGTGGAAAGACCTATGCATGATCACAACAGACAATGACTCTCAAGTTGATCTTTGTAATAAGAGAAAGAAAGTTTGGTCGAGCTTTGATAAGTTGGTAGGCTTAATGGGTCTAACTAGTTCTAGTGCTATTCAACGTCAAATGTTTCAAGAAACATTAGTGGAGTTCACCAATTGTTTCATTCAATCTTGGGGAGAGAGCAATATAACACACTACATTGTAAGTGTAATCTTCTTGTTCAAGTGTTCATTGCACTTACCTTTTTCCAATGTACTTAACAATTTTTAGCATATTTTGTTTGCACATGGAGCTTTTTTCATGCATCGATATGGGTTATTAGAGATTTTTAGTACCCAAGGAATGGAAAAGTCACACTACAAAGCGAGGGGTGTCAACTTCAAAAACACCCAACATGGTGGTGGCCCAATGCAATCAAACTACATGGAGGAGATGTTCAATTGGTTTTACCGCACTAGATTCTCGAGAAAGTTTTTTGTGGAACGACTTAGGGATTCAAAATTGGCAAAACTTGCAAGAACGATGCAACACAACATTGCCAGTGAGAAATGGAAGTCATCATTAGGTTCTCTTCATCATGCTCAGTGGCGTGCAAGGAGACAACGAGAAGGCTCAACATGGAAGTAAAGTGAATTCGTTATTTCCCATTATGTGGTAATACATATGATTATTGTAATCTTGGTTTCAATGTGTTATTATTTAATATATAATATTATGTATGTTTTTAAACAGGTTTTGTCCATTCTAGTGTGAACAAACAGTTTTTTAAAAAACTCTATAAATAGAGAGAACTCACTTCATTTCACACTTTTTGCAACTCAAGAGAATGGCACGCACCAAGCAAACTGCAAGGAAAGATCGTGTCTTCTTTCCTAGCCCTCATCTAGGGAAACAATGCCCACCATGGTTGCAGCCCCCCCAAAGACCTCGAAGTGGTTCCCAGAGCACATCTGTGCTTGTGTCACACGATGGCACACCACCTGGGAGCAATTCAGTGTGAGAAAATGAAGTGTCCAATAGACAGGAGTATTCCACTCCAGGACGATCAGAGTCCATTTCACATGATGAGCCACCAACAAGGATACCCATCAAGTCAAGACCCAAACAGAAGTTGATCAGAAGGAGTGTACCAGAGAGCGAAGAAGATTCATCCCCGAACAAGGAAAGCAGCAATCAACCACCATGGAATGATATGCAAATTCCAATGAGCCATAGGGTGACACATGGAGGTAAGACACTTCCACAAGGACAAGGGCAAATACCAACAGAGGAGGAAAGAGAGAAAAGTCAACAACCACATCAACAACAAAATGTGCAAGATGAAGTTGGGCCCTCACATCGTGTACATCGAAGAAAAAAAAACTATCAACCACGACGTCAACCTCAACGCCAGCCAAACATACCTCCCAACACAAGAGCTCCACAAAGACGAAGGAAGCACTCCAGGGCTTTTGCAGAGATACGACACTACCAAAAGTCCGTTGAACTACTCATACCACGAAGAGCTTTTGCAAGGGTAGTGAAAGAGGAACTACAAAGCTACCAAGAAGGTCTACGAATACAAGGGATAGCACTTGAAGCACTTCAAGAGGCAGCTAAGACCTACCTCATCTCCATGCTTGAGGACTCTAACCTCTGTGCTATCCATGCCAAGAGAGTAACCATACAACTGAAGGACATTCAGCTAGCAAGAAGAATCAGAGGAAATAACCCATGATGTGTATATTATACCCTATGATAGGCCTACTTTGCGATGTAATACAATGGATAATAGAAAATTTTGTTTTAACCTATATTCTTTGTCTCTTCTTTTTCTCTCATTCTCTCTCTTTCAGTTAGTTATATATGGATTCAGTTAAACATGCATGCACTTGCCTATTGTTTTGTGACTAGATATGTTCCTTTTCTACCTATTGATGTTCCTCATGTCCTTTTCATACCAAAAAACCCCCAGCCACAGAAACGCGAGATTCAGCCCTGCAAAAATTTTGCAAGGTTGAATCCCGCGTTTCTGTGGCTGGGGTTTTTTTTGCATTATTTGGTCTTGTGTAAGCATAAATGGTATGGTAGAGATGTAATGGTCTAGTAGTTAAGAGGTTATACAATACAGGTAATCATTGTATGCATAAAAGGTATGGATGAGATCTTTGATCTAGTTAAAGCTGAGGTTATACCCTATTGGTAACCTTTGGTCTTGATTCTACCAAAACCAAGTGAAAATCTAGAATTAAATACTTTCCTATGTTTTGTAGCACCTAAAAACACCAGATAAGGCCAAAAAAGCCCCAGCCACAGAAATGGAGGAAACAACCCTACAAATTTTTTGCAGGGCTGTTTCTCGCGTTTCTGTGGCTAGGGATTTTTTGGCCTTTTTTATGCATATAATAATACAAAGAACCAAAGGATAATACAAAGACTTCAAATTAGATACAATTTGTGGAGAGAAGATAAGTTCAATTTTTTAGCACATTCATATATAGGACTAGAAAAATGATGAAAAAAAAAGTTTGTATTATCAAGACATTACATCATTTCTCAGCTGCCTTCAATTTCTCTACAACTTTCTTTCTCCTTTGAAGAGATTGAGGCAGCTGGTAAGTCAATACAGATCTTGATATTACATGGGGGTCTTGCATTCCAAGACCCATGGCGATACCTATTTGCCCTAATACTTTTCCTCTAAAATTAAGTCCTAATGTAGTTACAACTAAGGATTTCCTAACCAAAATAACACAATTAGTGCCTTGGGTAATTGTACATAAACACAAAATCTTGCTAAGGGCCTTCAAGCACCAAGTCATGAAGTGCCCATCCGGACTGTAGTCTTTGTGTATGATAACAAAATCATCCTTTGGCAACTTTCCGATGTAGTTTGCCAAGGATGCACCACTCTCGTGAGAAGCTCGATCCCCACCAGATCTTGCTGCGAACTTGTCGAGCTCAATTGCTTCCTGTTAAGAAAAAATGAGAATTCAAGCTCTTACAATGTTAACTTAAATTATCCATTTATTTAATTCAATTACCACTTACATCATGAAGCTTGTCTTCTTCCTCCCCTCTTCCAAGGGCATCAAGATCAATGCTAGAGTGGGCCATGCCACTCTGCTCTGCTACAGGGGATGTAGGAATTTTTTGCTTCATTATCCTCTCTCGGTGCACTGAACTCCTCCTCCGTAGTAGAATTTTTGTCATCATTTAAAATATCAACACACACCATTGCTATGGTGTCTACCACAGAATCCCCAAGTGGGATTGACTTCTTTTCAAGTATGTCAGATGTGTTGTCAAGTGGAACATCTGACATTGTGGAGAAAATACTCAAACATTCATCTAGGCGTAGACCGAATGCCTTCTCAATGTCATGAAGCAAAATAAATTCCTCTCCATCCACAACGATGCTGGTAATGTGGGCTCAGAGAGGTTGAGATTTGAAGGGGGGGCCTCATCCATGCTTGATTGCACCCGTAGTTTATCCTCAACACCACCAGGAAATTCTTGGTGGATTGTAATGCTTTCTTTGGCAAAATTTATGGCCTCTGTTTGAGGCTCATTCTTCTCCTTAACAAAACCCCCAGTGACAAGGTTGAGGAGCTCAACAGGTGTAGGTTCGGGCTCCTCATTAATGATAAAATATGTTGTTGCAATGTAGGATAAGTACTTTGTACCCATCCTCTTCTTTTTGTTAAGTTTTTTTACTAATGGCACAGAGTCATCTAGTAAGTGCCCTGCAGTTTCAGCAATTGCCATGAAGCGCTTAAGGCGCTTCATGAAGGCTTCATCACCTCTGTGTCTAGATCAGGGACTCTAGACAGTAGGTCATACAAGTGGTTTTGACCTTTGACCTTAGTTGATTCCAAGAACTCATTGAAGAGTTCACATGGGCGTTTGCGTTGCAGGGTACTGGAGGATGCGGCATCCATTGCGCATGATGCTAGCTTGTGTGCGTGCTCTGCAAGTGATTGTAGCTCTTCTTGGTTGCAAAAGTGAGAAATGAGAGAATAAGTGTTGCTTTTATAGTAGTTTCAAAATTTTAAAGTGAGTGGGACCCATTTTAAAACTAAAACTGATACCTTCAAATAAAACAATCATGCACAGAACTCTCAGAAAAAAACCTTTTGTTCATAAAAAAGATTGAACAGAATCATTAACAAGAATAAGATACACCACAACACAATAGAAAAAATAAATTCTCAGAACTTTAAAATTATAATAAATTGCCATCGGAAAAACCAAAGATTTGGCAAATTGTACATCATATTGAGATCAAAAAATTTTACATGCTACATGTCTTGCATGTTAAATACATTGTTGCAGACGAAGGATTATAAATGGAACATAGGTTGTGTGTACATTGTAGCACTCAAATAGTTCTTGAGCTATGACAATGAAAGTTGAGTTCCATCCACACTCCATTCAAGAAGGACTTTAATTTTATCCTCCAACCTCTTACCAATCTGCAGACAAATAGAAAACTTTAAATGAGAAAATTTGAATGTAAGAATTTGTATAAACAAAAGAAAAAATACCATATGCTACTAACCTTATGCCCTTGTATTCTGAACTTTGATTGATCCAGATCCTCAAATCCCATGATTACTAGATGTTCTCTCACGTTCGCAAGAGTCCAGTGATGATTTACTGAAATAAGTTCCATTTTGTTGTTGGGTAGATTTATCTTAATTTCAAATGAAATTAAAAAACCCTCAGAACTTTGTAATGGTATCCATTCACCAAGTTTACACATCCAACGATCATAATAGAATCTATGTACAATGAAGTATGATGTTTCAAGTATCGAAATCCTATGCCTGTTGCACCAATTTTACAAATGTATCTATCCCCTTTGGTGCATCCTTCTACAAGTCCCCAATTTTCACCTAGCAAACCCTCTACCTGCTCATACATGATATCTTTTAACATGAACATTGTTGTAGTCTCTAGAATTGTGAATATTTGAAATAAATGTACAAAACAATGAACAGGAACACACCAATGTAATCCTATAGATCTTGAAACTCTTGTAAATTTCAAAGAGTTGTTATGTCCATCACCATCTTATGCTTTAAAGATGTTAATGTCTATACATCAGGTTGCGGCCACTCGAGCTTTAAGAGAGAATCTACCTTAATCATCTCTAACCTGCCAAAATCATTTGATGAAGAGGGTACAACATATGCATGTGTGTAAATGAAAACTCTCTCGTGTAATAGCTGAGCAGGACGGGCTTGTGGAAAGACTATCGACCCAACAGCTGCATGCAATGCTTGGAAAGTACCTGTAAGACTATGAAGTGGTTGTTCTTCCACCAAGGTAGAAGGAAATATGTCTACAACAAAAAACTACACAACTTAGCTAGGTATATTATGAAATTTGGACAAAAGTCAATGAGTAATACTTATAGTTGATAGGATGTCTCATTTTGTTTGAGTTTTCCAATTTCATGGTTGACATTGTGAACACATGTTGTACAATGGCAGCAGTTTCACCATTTTTGAGCTTTTTGAAGCCTAATAACTTCCCTTTCCAATGAAGATCCAAGTTTCCACGATCTCTCACACGGTGAGGACCAACACCAGAGGGTTGCATGTACACCCATGCACCTTTGCAGAACTCCTGTCCTAACCAAAATCCTTATGTAGCCTTGATATTGTGACATTTTATCGCGATAAACTCATCTTTTGGACGTTTATGAGATTTAGGTTTCTCCATTGGAGTTCAGGCTATGGAAGTGATAGTAGGAATTCAAAGAAGATGATGCACAAAGAAAGAAATGGAGATGCAGGAGCTGCAATGGAGAGAAAGTAGTGGAAAGAGATGACTTTTTGGGACCTCGGTATGAAAATGTGAGGTTTTGGAGGGAGAAAGTTGCATTTTGAGTTAGTTTTGAAAAAGTCACTTTTTTCACTTCAGTTCATGCACGGATTTTGATTTAGAACCCAAAAATAGCACTTTTGATCCTAAAAAGTGGTTGGGGGACCATTAAATGGTGTTATGATGAGTTTTATAACTTTTTGAAAAATTTGAGTTTTTGGGCCCAGGTAAGTTACAAGATTCCTTTCTCTCTTTAGAGGAAAAACCTGAACATAGGAGAATCATGTCCCCTCATCCCCCTTCAGCCTAGTGATTTATAGGCTATAGACTGTGTCCACCACCCTCCTCTCATTGGTCCATCACTAACCACTCCTTAATCCAAATGGCCCATGCAGGGTTCATTTTTTTCCCTAATGGTATATACTTGTTTTGATTCACCAGTATAAGCGTCTCGAAGTCTGCTACAGGTTTAGTAGAACTTGTCTAGGCAGTTCCGTTCAATTTTTTGAGATACAGTCAATTTTCTACATCAAGGTATTTTAGTCACCAGCCATGGCTGAAAGTAGTGATGTATTCCGTATGTTGGTTGTTGAGGATAAGTTGGATGGTACCAACTACCCATTATGGGCTTATATGATGCGACATGTGTTGGTTGCAAAAGGACTGTGGAACATTGTGCAGGGTGTCGAAAAACGTCCTATCACATCTGCAATTGTTACAACAGCAGGTACTGAAGCTGATGCAGAAGGTGTCGAAGATGAAGATATTCTACATATTCTTGTTCGTGTTGCGATTTCCACTGCACTTACTGCAGAGCAGATTCGCTGGGATGGCAGAGATGCCCAGGCACATGCATTGATAGCTTTGTCTGTCAAACGTGCCATTATTCCTCACATTTGCTCTTGCAGAACAGCTAAGGATGCTTGGGATACACTTACCACATTGTACCAAGCTAGGAATGAGGCTCGTGTTGCTTACCTCCGAAAACAGTTGGAGAGTGAGCACATGAATGAAGGTGATTCTATGGACAGTTTTCTAACAAAGATCAAAGACTTGAAGGAATAGTTGATTTCTGCTGATGAGGTTATACCAGGTAGCTCACTTGTGCAGACCGTTCTGAATGGTCTTCCTGATTCATATCAGAGTTTTGCTTCTACACTTCGATTGATGAAAGGCAATCCAAATGCCTTGTCATTTGAGGAGTTAGTCTCTGTTCTGTTACAGGAAGATTAGTCCAAGCAGAATAGGTCCATTATGCGTGTTGTAAATCAAGCTTTCCTGGCTAGTCAGAAGGGCAAAGGAAAATGGAGCTCTTCTACTAGTAAGCAAAATTCTACAAATGCTGCACATTCAAAGAACCAGGATAAAGATGAGAAGAAATCAGAAAAGCAGAAATTGTTTTGCAAGAACTGTAAAGGTAATGATCATATCATAAAGAACTGTCCAAAACTGGCTACAAAAGAGGCAAAGAAAAAGGAGGTTGGAATGGTTGTTGCAGAAGCCTCTACACCAACAACAGAGTCTGCTAATCTTGTGCAGGAAGAAGAATGGGCGTTTACTACTATTTGCAGTTTTGACCCATCTTCTCATGAGCAATGCATGTCTCCAGTGGACTCAGATGTTTGGTACTTTGACAATGGGGCGACCAAACATATTACCTCGCAGCGCAGTTTCTTCTCTTCACTTGAGCCTGTCCCTACAGGGAATACTGTCACATGCGCCAAAAACTCTTCTTATCTTGTTATGGGAGTTGGTAAGATCATTCTGACTACTGCTAATGGTAGTTCTTTCACCTTGTCAGATGCTTTATTTGTGCCAGGGATCAAGAAGAATCTGTTATCAGTTTCTGCATTAGTCAAGATTGGCTTGGTTGTGAAATTTGTTGATGACATATGTATAGTTCATGATCTATCAAATGGCGATGTTATTATTGCTTCTGGCATTTTATGTCGTGGGATGTATAAGTTTATAGACTATGAAAGATCTGTGAATGATTCGGCATGTGTAGCTCATGATTCTCAAGCTATGTCAGATGCAAAGCTTTGGCATGCACGCTTTGGTCATCTGAATTTTTCTAGTTTGCTATGCCTGTAGAAATCTGATATGGTGTCTTCTTTGCCCAAGCTTGAGGCACCTCGAAAACATGTATGTGAAGGCTGTATTTTGGGCAAAATGCAACGTATCTCCTTCCCAAAAGATGGTTCAGTTCGGGCTACGTAGAAATTGCAACTTGTACATAGTGATGTCTGTCGTCCTATGCAGACACCTTCTTTTGGAAACTATCTTTACTTCGTGACTTTCATTGATGATTTTTCCAGGCATGCATGGGTATATCCATTGAAGGCAAAGTCTGAAGTGTTTTTGTGCTTCAAACAGTTTTTGGTTTTAGCTGAAAATCTGTCAACATGTAAAATGGGCACCCTCCATTCTGATCGAGGGGGGGAATATATGTCTTCTGAATTTAATGCATTTCTGGCTGAACATGGGATAAAACACTAGTGTACAGTGCCGTATACACCTCAACAGAATGGAGTTGCTGAACGGAAGAACAGGTCACTCATGGAGATGGCGAGGTGTATGGTCAAGAGTTAGGATTTATCACATAGTTTCTGGCTTGAGGCTATCATGTGTGCAACATATGTACTTAACAGGTGTCCCACTAAAGCGCTGCAGTCTATCACTCCATATAAGGCTTGGCATGATCACAAGCCATCTGTTGCTCATCTGTGGGTTTTTGGTTGTTTGGCATATGCACTAGTGTCTGAACAACATCGTAGAAAATTGGATGATAAGGCACTAAAATGTATTTTTGTTGGGTTCTGAAAGTAAAGGCTATCATCTGTATCATCCACAGACTAAACGCATTCTGGTTAGCCGTTACATGAAGAAGTGTATGTTTTTCAGCCCCGTGGCTTTGTGCAGAAAGGGCATGAAAACCAGGTGTGCAGGTTAAAGAAGGCATTATATGGTTTAAAGCAAGCACCACGTGCTTGGTATGAGAAGATACATGCCTATCTGATTGCACATGGTTTTGAGAACAGTCCAACTGAAAGCACCTTATATGTTAAGCGTGCTAATGATGTACTTCTGATCATTGTTGTCTATGTTGATGACATGCTGCTCACTGGTCCTATTGAGAAGCATATTTCTGATTTTAAGGCTGATTTGCATGCCTCATTTGAGATGTCTGATTTGGGGCATTTGCATCATTATTTGGGCATTCAGTTTATGCAGGTTGATGGTGGAATGTCTTTGTGTCAAACGAAATATATTAACACATTATTGTAGCGTTTTGGCCTTGAAGAGTGTAAGCCTATTGCTACTCCTATGGAGATAGGTTTACGATTGAGTTTTCATGATGCTGGAGATGCATTTGATGTTGTTCTCTATCAAGAGGCTATTGGATGCTTGATTTACTTATGCATTACTCGGACATATATTTAGTTTGTTGTCTCACAGATGAGCAGGTTTATGCATTGCCCAGGTGTCAAGCATTGGCAGGCGGTTAAGCGCATCTTTCGCTACTTGAGTGGTACTCGGTTACTTGGGTTGTTTTATCCCAAGGAGGGATCACTACTGCCAGATTTGCATGCTTTTTCTGACTCGAACTGGGTTGGTTTCTATGACACTCGTGTGTCCACTAGTGGCTTTTACTTCATGCTTGGTAGCTCATGTATATCTCGGTTGAGCAAGAAGCAGCCTACTGTGGCCACTTCTAGTTGTGAGGCTGAGTATAGGGCAGCTTTCATAGCTACTGTTGAGTGTGTGTGGCTCAGACGCCTTATGGCTGATTTGGGTGTTGGTCAGTCCTCTGTCACCACCAACTTCACTGACAGTTAGAGGGCATTGGCAGTTGCGAGGAACCCTATGTTCCATGCTCGAACTAAGCACATTGAGGTGCATTATCATTATGTCAGGGAGAGGTTCTCTATTGGGGAGATCAGCTTGGCATATGTGCCCACGTAGGAGAACATTGTAGACCTTTTCACGAAGGCTCTGCCTAGGGAGAAGTTTGAAGCTTTCCGCAAAGCTTTGGGCTTACTTCCTTTCGTGGAGTGATTTCCGCCTAGCTTGGCACTTCCTTATACATGAGTGCCAGCTCCTTGTTCACCGCATCACTCCCAGGGGGGATTTGTTGATATATTTAGGCAGTGATGTGTGTGAACACTCTAGGACCGTCGGGGCACTTTTTTCCCTCTTTAGGAGGTTTTTTCCCCCCGGCTTGTATATACACCTATTGCCTTAATGGGCTGCTTATCTTTTGTACATTCTCTAGTAATACATTCAGTATTGTGTGTTGTGCTCCAGGTTTCTTCTTCTTCCTTTTGTTGTTCGCGTGCTTCCACAGACGTCTAACTCCAACAGTTCTAGCCAAAGCATTTATTTATTTACAATGTAAGTTCATTCCTATGGCAGTAGAATCTACAACCTATTCCAATGATGGAAATGTGCACCGCTAGTTTTGTTGAAAGAATAATGTGCCGAATGCATGGCCTTGTAATGTGGCCCTGTCATGCATACTCTATGTGCATTGGACTCTTTATGAGTGCAAGTAGAATCTTGTTGAGTAGGTTATTCCTGCCCTCGTTGCCTCTTGGGTCTCCATATCCACTTCGTAGTTGGTGCTTGAGGCATTTGTTCTTGTTGAGTTCCTTCTTCTCTAGTCCTTGCTTCCTTTCTAGTTGTGATCCGAGTTGTAGTTGTTGTGTTCCTTTGATACCCTTGGTGGTTCTTAGTAGACTTCTTTGCTTCATGTTGTAGATATGATATCTCACTAAGCTTCCTTATCTCTTGAGTTGCCGCTTCTCGTACCTTCTTTGGAATCCATATACTAGCTTCTATGTTTTCTAGGATCCTACTAATGATTGTGGAAGCCATACATGGGCCTCATGAATGTAAGAAGGCCTTTCTTCCAACAAGCTAAAGATTTCCTTATGTCCTATTTTGTCTGATATGTATCCTTGTGCTACGTGAATGCTCACTTCATTCTCAATAATCCAGTCTTGCCTTAAGATCAAATTTTCAATTAGGTCTTCCTTCGTGCATACCAAAACTCTTTGCTTTATAGTGGAATTTCCTAGGTGAAGGGATATTAGGGCTTCTCCAACACATTCTATAACTTGGCCTCCAATTCCTATCATGCATGCTTTAGTGGGACTTATGGTTGTTTGGAGATGCATAATTAACGTCATTCGTATACAGCTTAGAGCTGCTCTTGAGTCAGTCAACCCATCTATTAACTGGTACTCTTTGGTTCTGATTCCTAGGTTTAAGTATGGTTGGGAGATACTAAGGCTCTCATTGCAGACCTTATTGACTTGGTAGTTGGCCATGGGTATGGGTTCTTCTCCCTATAAATATCATTCATCCCGTTGTCTTATCCACTCCTTCCATTCCTTGATATGCTCTAAGGCTTCCTGGCATGCTTCTTCTCTAATTCTCTCCTCTTCCTTCTTTCGATTTTGTTCTCCTACAAGTCGTGCTAACATCTGATCTGTTAATGGATGCATATATCGTTTCACTCCACATCCACTTATGTAGTTGGGAAGTATATCTCCATCTAATGTGGCTAGATTCACTGTGCCACTCGTTGAGATTCTATTGATCAATAGTGGTCTGTATTTGCATTATTGTAGTTTCTTGGCGTGTTGTTTCAATGTATATACAAGGACTAAGTCTCCTTCCTTTATGCCTTTGTCTTTGATGTGTGTGTCATAATATGCCTTCTGTCTCCTTTTAGCCACATAAATTCCTGCAATTGCTTGTAGTCTAGTTTCATGTAGCTTTTCAATTTTCTCTAATTGCTTGGATAGTTCACGTCTTGTCCACTCATATTGTTGTGCTACACGTAAAGTAGGTACCAAAAAACCAATTGGTAAGACTACATTTTGTCCATAAACTAGGTTAAACAGAGTAGTTCCAATTGCTGTCTTGTAAGCCACATGGAAGGCCCAAATTGCATGATTCAATTGGTTGTCCCAATTTGACCTTCCATTGTTGACTATTTTTGTCAACACTGTACACAACACTTTATTAGAACTCTCTGCTTGACCATTGGCTTCAGGGTGATAGGGGGCTGATTTTTTATGAATCACTAGGAATTCATTCATCAAGGACTCTCTTACCTTGTTAATGAAGTGCATTCCTCTATCACTTACTATTTCTACAGGTAGTCCAAAGCGAGTAAAGATGTTCTCAAAGAGGAACTTTGTTGAGCATTATTCTTTCTTGTTGCTTTTGCTTCTACCGATTTAGTTAGATAGCCTATTGCCACTATTATGTACTCAACGTGGGATCCTTTGGCTGGTGGGTTACTAGGTCTTATGAAATCAATACCCCATTTGGAAAAGGCTCTCACACAAACCATGGGTCTTAGAGGCATATCATCTCTCCTAATAAGGTCCTTGGCTCTTTGGCACACCTCACAACTCCGTACATAAGTGTGTGCATCCATATGTAGAGTTGGCCACCACAAGCCTGCAAAGAGAATCATTTTTACAGTTCTTTCGATTGAAAAGTGCCCTGTTGTGGTGCCTGCATGTGCCATCTCTAATATAGGTAGGTACTCTCCCTCATGCATGCATAGTTGCAGCTGATTGTCCTTTCCTCTTTTGAATAGTTGCCTTCCCAGTATAATGTAATCCTTGCTCATTTCTTCTAGGGATTGCTTTCTAGCTAGACTTGCTCCTTCCTCATGCTCGTGTGTTTTTAAGAACTCACCAATGCCCTACTCCAATCTGGTGCTATTGTAGAGAATTGTAATGATCTACGGTCTTCTGGAGTATTTTCTTGACATTCTGAGCAACTGCCAATATATTCATGAACATCTTTTGACATATCTGGCCAATAAACTCGCAATTGTTCTAATTCCCTTAGTGTTCCATGAGTTCCCTTATGCATTCTCAATCGCCAATATTAAAAGAGTGTAGTCATTATAGCCTGTATAATCACACAGTAGTATAATATTTTATAGGCTGAGATGCAACAGACAGAGATGTATATAAGACCATTGAATCCCAAAAATCATAACTATTAATTTCCGCAGTATGAGACTGTAATATACAATTGTGGAGTGGAATGCGTTCAGCATGCGCATTGACAACAAACTCACTTATCGAGTCCAAACTGCACAAAAGATTGCGTAAGTCTGTATGAAAGCTATCAGAAGGCCAGCTCAAAAATTTGTGAGCGTTATGAGAAAAGCAAATCTCAGACAACAGTTTGGAAGTCTAATCCGCATGCAAACGCGTGGTATGTTGAAAAGAAGCCCCTTGTCTGTGAAGCACTAATGTATTTCATCAGCAGGTGCCAAGTTGTGTTTCAAGTCCAGATGGTAAAAACCTTAAACACTCCATCCCATCAGATTGAGTAAAGATTATGCGGTGCAGCTCTGAAGCATATCTGTTGAAATGAGTCCATAATATTGTTATCGATATCAAGATTTTTCAAGGTCTCCTCTGTATCGGGAGGTTCTAATTCAAGAAGCGTCTTCAAGGATTGAAGTTTTGCAGAATCATCAGTAGAGACATTACCAGCTGTGTGGAATTTAGGCCTGTTTCCAGAAAACAAGTTCGTGTTACTGTCTAACGGAGTACCAAACGGAGTGCAAGGGCTTTCAAAAGGTCCAATATGGCTTGCAGGATATGCACTCGCATGAACAGCGGCCGGAGGACACAGTAAAGACGTATGTAGGAAAACTAGATCCTTGAAGTTAATCTCATTTGCAATGATGATCTTGGGATCTCTCGTCCTGATACGACGCTTTTTCTTGCTTGTAAGCGTATCAGGATGCTGAGATCCTCCCATACGAAAAATGATGTAAGGAGCACTTGCGGAGATGAAATTACTGTCAGACTGGAGTGCGTCTCCCTTTGCCTTTGAGGCCAAATAATTCTTCTCTTTTCAATTTAAGTATTCCTGTGTTAAACAGAAAAAGAATTGACGATTCAGGAGATGCGGAATCTGGCAGAGACCTCAAGCAAACTCGACATTTGTAAATAGATAGCGTAAGGCGCGTCACTTAGGAGCAAGATACGATGGTAAATGTAGGAGAGACCATCAGGAAATTATGTCCGGAATCACTTCCAAATTATGTACGATGGTCGATCAGAAGTTTGCACATACGAGCGATGCTATATGTCCGGAAACAAAGGACCCGAATAGTCGACTCGACAATGAAGCAGAATGCGCTTTGGGGAAATCGAAACAGTCACAAAATGCGGTGCAGAAATATGCAAAGAACGAGGATCACAATGAGACAAGCTTATCTCTCCGACGATCAGACAATCTTAGCTCACAGGACACAAAACCTCTATGCTAGAGAGGCGGCAGAAACAACTCTATTGGACTCGTGGAAGCCTGCAAGACGCGACGTAAAGAAACCGACAGTGCAGGAGATCCGACAGCTGACAAGGTCCAGAAGAGAGCAGGAGATCCGACAACTGACAAGGTCCAGAAGAGAGCATGAATTGAAAGTAAATGAGATTGTAAACCATGTACACAGGAGAAGCAGATATATAGAGCTCTCGTCCTTGCTAAGTACTTAATGTCTCTTTCTGCCCAAAGTCAAGCAAAACAGAATTTATATTTAAGAAAAACAAAAGCTTGAACTCAAGAGAATTCCCTCAATCGAAACATCTCCCTTTCCACAATTTTTCTCACAAAAGTATATTATATTTTTTTCACAAAAGTATATTATATCTGGGAGGTGTATTGATGAATTCATCAAGGTATTTAAATAACATCTGCATGAATTCTTTAATTTGGAGATGTTTATTTCAACGCAGATGAAGATATTCATCAACTCAGATATGCAAACATGCATTCAGACGTTGTTGTGATGTTTGCTAATGCACTCTTGAAGAGTGCATTGATTATCTCTGGTGCATCCATGCTATTATTTATTGGTTAGGTGCTCTCTTGATTGTGCCCTGGCCTATGTCGGAATCGGAATCAGAATCGGAATCGGGTTACTCGTGTGACCAAGGATAGCTACCTGGTTGATGTTGCAAATAGTCGTATTCTTGTCTCAAAGATTAAGCCATGCATATTGTGTAAGTATAAGCTATGTGTAAGTATAAGCTATGCTATTATTTTGGTTAGGTGCTCTCTTGATTGTGCCCTGGCCTATGTCGGAATCGTAATCAGAATCGAAATCGGGTTACTCGTGTGACCAAGGAGAGCTACCTAGTTGATGCTGCCAATAGTCATATTTTTGTCTCAAAGATTAAGCCATGCATATTGTGTAAGTATAAGCTATGTGTAAGTATAAGCTATGCTATTATTTTGCTTAGGTGCTCTCTTAATTGTGCCCTGGCCTATGTCGGAATCGGAATCAGAATCGGAATCGGGTTACTCGTGTGACCAAGGATAGCTACCTGGTTGATCCTGCCAATAGTCCTATTCTTGTCTCAAAGATTAAGCCATGCATATTGTGTAAGTATAAGCTCTTTTGTACTGTGAAACTGCTTTTGCCTCATTAAATTAGTTATAGATTCTATTTGGGAGATCTTCTAATAAAATTCATCGAAATATTTAATGAATCAAATGAATTCAAATTATATGTAGGATATCTTCCAAATATGACTTCATGGATTGTTTATTTTGGAGATGTGATTCATTTTAATATGTATGAAAGGGATATACATTGGGTAAGTATATAGACTTATTCCTTGGGAAACTTAGCCTAGTGGTTAAGTCACTTGGATAAGGAGAGTCAAGTACTCGAGTAGAGTGGGACACATCATTGACTTAGCTCTAGGTGGACTCTAGACAAATTGCACATATGACACACATGTGCATACTTTCAAAAACAGACCCTAACTTGTGACCACAAAATAGATGATTGGGAGGTGAAGATCACCTCTTATGGGTGATGCTCTCGTGCTTCAACACTAGTATAAGAGAAAATTCTCGTGCTTGGGACTTTGTGTGGCTTCATATGCTTGATCATTGGCCTTGTTTGCTTGGCCTTGAGCCCGCATATGGCACCAAGCGTGTGTTGCAGTGCAATGACCCCTCTGCTTGTCAATGATTGATTAAACTTGCATTTGGACGAAAATGTGCACTGACACATCGTTGCAATGTTTGCTAATGCACTCTTGAACGGTGTGTTGGATGATCTTGGTGCATCCGTGCTATCTTTTTGGTTAGGTTCTATCTTGATTGTTCCCTTGCCTGTGGCGGAATCGGAACACGTGACCTAGATCGGGCTGCTTGTGTGACCGACTCTTGAACGGTGTGTTGGATGATCTTGGTGCATCCGTGCTATCTTTTTGGTTAGGTTCTATCTTGATTGTTCCCTTGCCTGTGGCGGAATCGGAACACGTGACCTAGATCGGGCTGCTCGTGTGACCGACTCTTGAACGGTGTGTTGGATGATCTTGGTGCATCTGTGCTATCTTTTTGGTTAGGTTCTATCTTGATTGTTCCCTTGCCTGTGGCGGAATCGGAACACGTGGCCCAGATTGGGTTGCTCGTGTGACCGACTCTTGAGGGTGTGTTGGATGATCTTGGTGCATCCGTGCTATCTTTTTGGTTAGGTTCTATCTTGATTGTTCCCTTGCCTGTGGCGGAATCGGAACACGTGGCCCACATCGGGCTGCTCGTGTGACCGAGGATAATTGCCTGGTTGATCCTACTAGTAGTCATATGCTTGTCTCAAAAAGCCATCCATGTGTAAGTATAAACTCTTTTGTACTGCAAATGGCTCATTAAATCAGTTATATTTTCTATCTGGAGATCTTCCAATAGATTCATCGAAATATTTAATGAATCCAAAGATTTCTTCATGAATTCTTTATTTTGGAGATGTGATTCATTTTAATAACTTGTTCTTCCAGAACCTGAGGAAGGGAGAATATTCTTCGGAACATCCAAAGAACATTCTCTCAAGACTTTTGCGACTAAGATATTGAAAAAAAGGAGGTCCTAATAGTGTACAAAAAAGTTGATTCGAAGACTTTTGGTCCTAATACTTCACTTTAGTGTACAAAAAAGTTGATTCGAAGACTTTTGGGCCTACCAGTTAGTCTTGAATTCGGCCTTTTCATCATAGTAGATGTTTTATATGTGCCCAGATATCAATTAGAATTTATTATTAGTGTTAGCATATATATCTTTAATCAAGATTATCTTGGCGGAAAAGTTGGTTGATGATAGATGCAATATACTTTGCAAGCTTTATAAGCGTGATAAATTCGTTGCATGCTGTATGCTATATCATGGGATATGTAATCCCACAAATTATGGCAAGTCTATGGAAGTCTATGAATGACTATGCATGTGTACTTTAGGATTTGGAGGTAATCTCACATGCAAAACCTTGACATGTCCGAGCCGTGTAGCCTAGTGGCTGACGCCTTGAAGCTATAGGAGGATGTCCTGAGTTCAAGTTATGGCTGGATATGTCCATGAGATGCTCATGATGGGTGCCTCTACCTTACGAGGTTGGGTGTGTGCGTGTGTATTTCCAATTCATTGTACTCTCAAAAAAAAAAAAAAAAAAACCTTGACATTCACATTTTGGTCATTTGAAATTTTTTAGTTTGCTACACCTATAAACATTTGACATGGTATCCTCTTTTCCTAAACTTGAGAAGCCATATAAATATGTAGGAAAGGGATATGGGTGAAAGCATGTTAATGGTTACAAAAAAGTGATGTCAGGGACATAGTCAATTAGCTGGACAAGCCTGATCCTTCTTAGCTGAACATCGTGCAATGGTTATTGAAAGAGGAGTAAAAGTGAGGTGGTGGGGCAAGAGTAGGCGACAGTACACATGCTGGAGCGTGGAGCGTTCATGATGTTGGTTTTTCTACTTGCTACAGGTTGGAGAGTCTGCCGCAGTACCTCATCTCGCCTGGGAGTTTTTATGCGTAGTTGATTGTTGTCTTTGGCAGCCATACATTCATTATGGAGCATGCAAGGCAAAAGTTTTCTTGGCTATTGTTTTGTTGATCCTGTGCTCTTGTAATGAGTCATGACCGAATCTTTTAGCGATTGTCTTGATGGGCGATGGAAGATGTACGTGCGCAACACAGGCTTTAATCAACTCTAAATAATCGGTTCTCGCATTTGCTTCTACTCATTGCGCTTCAAGTTTCCTAACTTTCACATTGCCAAGAATAGGGTCGACCCAAATTCTCTGTATTGGATATTATTAACCCAAGTTGAAGTGGAAAATCGACTCTGTTAAGAGCTAGAAATAACTTTGGAAGCCACCCTGCATGTATCCTTGGGACAGAAAAGACATTACAAAGCTTGATGTGATTTCTGTGGCTTGCAGAGTAGGAATGCTTTTCCAACTCCGTACATGGAGCGTTCATGACATGGGTTTTTCTGCGTGCTGCATGTTGGAGAGTATGCCGCAGTACCTCATCTCGCCTGTGAGTTTTTCTACATGCTGCATGTTGAGTGGGGAACAGTGAGAGGGACTCCATCATTATAGGCATTTTTTTTGCACGTTGCGTCCTAAGTGGGGAATATTGATAACTATTTTTTTGTATGTTGCATGTTGGAGAGTATGCCGTTGTACCTCTTCTTGCCTATGAGTTTTTCTATGTGCTGCATGTTGAGTGGGAATAGTGAGAGAGACTCCATCACTATAAGTATTTTTTCTACGTGCTGCATCTTGTGTCTGTACAAATAACTATTTTTGTGCATATCACATATTTTGGTTCGGAGATCATTCCTAAAAAGGTAATCCACTTCTTCATATTTGATGACAAGAAGCATGACACCTTTTTTGTGCAACACTGTTTCCAATTACATTGGCAATGGCTGAGAGAGCTAAACCTTGACTTCAGCCAACATTGGGTATGGCTAGATGGTGCAGCTTCTCGTTGTAAAGACTAATGACATTGATTTTATGGTGATGTGTGGGCTCTTGGCCCCTGCGCATTTTGTACAATTCCCTCATTAATCTACTTTTTTCTTGTTCTCTAAAAAAAAGGGAAGTTATATACGAGTAACATCTCAGATTGTGGATGATTGTTGCAGGTTTAAAAGTATGCCTAACAATGTCCATTTAGTTTCATATTGTTCATTCATTGTATCTAACATATGAGGTTTTGGATGATTGTTGTAGGTTTAAAAGTGGTATAACAAGTCTCCATACGTAAGTGATGGAGCACATAATGATATCAAGTGAGCATATTCAATGTAAAGTCAATATAATAAAGTGGATGAGTGGTAGATGTTATTGTATTTATGGTTTCTTCATCATTTGTAGTGTGTTGATGCAAGGCAATCTCAGACAAGCGGACTGATGGAAGTTAATACAATACCAGTAGCGGATAGTGATCAGCATGCATTAAGATGTTATTGGAAGGAAAAGAAAAGGAAATATAGAGGCAAATAACGTCAAGGTCAGACACTAATGTGGAGGGTAATGCTAATTGCAGTTCAAGCAACTTGGATGGCATTGTGGATAAGATCATCAATTATTTTAAAAATCAAACTAGACACTTATGTTGTGAAGATAAAATTGAGGCACAAAATAGGATGTTGTAGAGTCCATGTATTGGGCAAATTTTTTATGCAATGGGCAGTAACAAAGATCATGTAACATGTGCCCTTTTCATCAATCTTCGGAATACATTGCAAAGTATGAGAAAGAATTCTGATGACCTTGTGTTGAAGAGATCAACATTGATAATGACTCTAAGTAGTGATGCATATTCATCAACAAATTAGATAAATATTTCAAGACTTTCTAGGGTATTGGGAGTAAGCAGGAAAGTCATCTATGATACGATTTGATGGTTAAGTATAGTTGAGTCTGATCATAGTTTTTTGAAGGCAACTGGTAGGGAAACATGTATCACACAAGAGGTCAAGCATCTGATTATCACATTTTGGACAACAGAGAGCAGGGTGTCACCAAATAAGAAGGATATAAGCAGGACCTGACTTGGCAGAAATCAATATTTGGAGCATCCTGTTCACCTTCTTGATGTATCTCAGGTAATCCTATTTTCAATCATTAGTTCACGATTTTAGCTAATTATACAAGAACCAGTAACAAGTAACTTATAATAACAATCTAATAGTAATAGCTAACTAGTAACAAGCTATTTAGAAATAGCTTATAACAAGCAACTAACCAAGAAACTCGCTCTTAAGTAATAGCCAATTAGTAACAAGCTAATTAGTAATAGTTGATTACTAATAACCATCCAAGAACCAAGTACTTACTACTACTTGGTAATAAGATAATTAGTAATAACTAATTACTAACAACTAATCAAGAAGTAGCTACTTAATAATAACAAAATCTTAACAAGCTAAATAGTAATAGATAATTACTAACAACTAAGAAGCAGCTACTTAGTAATAGGTAATTTGTAACAAGCTAATTAGTAATAGCTAATTACAAACAATTTATCAAGAACCAGCTACTTAGTAATATCTAATTAGTAAAAGCTAATTAGTAATAGCTAATTACAAACAGCTAACGAAGAACTAGCTGCTTAGTAATATTTAATTACCAACAAGCTAATTAGTAGTAGATAATTACTAACGACTAACTAAGAACTAGCTACTTAGTAATAGCTAATTGGTAACAAGCTAATTAGTAATAGATTATTAGTAATAAATAGTTACAAACAATTAACCAACGATTAGCTACTTAATAATAATTAATTGTTAACAAGCTAACTAGTAGTCGCTAATTACTCAGAACTAACTAAGAACCAGCTATTTAGTAATAGGTTACTAGTAGCAAGATAATTAGTAATAGCTAATTACAAACGAGTATCCAAGAACCAGCTACTTAGTAATAGGTAATTAGTAACAAGCTACTTAGTAATAGCTAATTAGTAACAAGTTAATTAGCAATAGCTAATTACAAGCAGCTAACCAAGAACCAGCTACTTAATAATAGCTAATTAGTAATAGCTAATTAGTAACAAGAAAATTAGTAATAGCTAATTACAAACAACTAACCAATAACCAGCTGCTTAGTAATAGGTAATTAATAACAAGCTAATTAGTAACAAGCTACTTAGTAATAGCTAATTAATAGAAGGTAATTAGTAATAGCTAATTACAAATAGCTAACCGAGAACCAACTACTTAGTAATAGCTAATTACTAACAAGCTAATTAATAACAAGCTAATTAGTAACAAGCTGTTGGACGCAGCCAAAGGCATAGAAGACGCGGAAGTATGTAAAGACGGAGCAGGGAGCCAGTCGAATCTTTTTTCAAAGAATCATGTTTTAAAAATACTTTTCAAAAACCTCCAACAGTGATTTTTATCACTATTGTAACATATGTAACATAGAAAACCCCATTTTGTAATCCATAGCTCCATTTTGTGCAAGCCGAGGAGTCCTCGAGCTTCAAGAGCTTAGGTAGAACAAGCGTATCAATTTTTGTTATTTTTAGACACCGTTTACCCTTCCAAATAGCATCTAGGACCTAATTTTTAACTATGCCGGTCACTAGATGTGAAACCGGTCAAAACTAGTCTAGAAACTATAAAAAGAGCTAGAGAGCTCATTTTTGAGGTGAGCTTGTTTGAGTAGAGAAGAGCTTAGAGCTATTTTGAGCTTGTAAGAGTGTTCTTGAGTAATAGAGTTAATTTCTCACCTTCCATTGTGTCTTGCTTGTCTCTTCATAGTGTGTGTGTATGTGTGTGTGCATTTCTATGCTTCTCACCTTCACTCTCACTTCATCTCACGTTCATGATCTTCATATCACTCCTATCTCTTCCGCGGATTGACAATTAAGGAGGTGAAGCTTCTTAACGTGGTACTTACCATTGTGCTAGAGCAACACCAAATTTGGCGCCGTTGCCGGGGATCGAGTCTAAGACGAATGTGTGATGGTAAGAGTATAGCAAGAAGTGGCGTTGGAAGGTAAAAATTTCAGTTTTTGTTGTTGTTTTTACTTAGTTTTTAGTGTTTTTCAACTCCCCCACACTCCATCTTCATCACCGCATCATCATCTTCATCTCCAAAAAATCAAAAAATTCACCATATCCACCCATTCTCCTCATTTCCCCTCATTTGTGCATGCGAGAGAGTGAGAGAGAGCTTTTGTGCTTGCATGTGCTTTTGTTTTCTTGAGTTTTCTTGCAGGTACAGAGCTCCAGTGCATCAGGAAAGTTTGGAAAAGGTAAAATTTTCAGTTTCTGTCAGAAATTTCCGACTGTGTCAGACCATCGCGATGGTCTGCAAAGTTCGAATTTTGAGGAAGGCGAGTTCACCACCATGTAGGCGACCCCTGCGTGTATAGGAATCCATAGCTGCATCTCAAAAAATTGCATTTTGGTGAACCATCGCGACGGTCTCAGACCATCACGATTGTGTCACACCGTCGCGATTGGCTCACGCCATCGCGACGGCTCGATCGGACCATCGCAACGGTCTCACGCCATCGCGACGGTTCATTTGGACCATCATGACGGTTCGCGGACCATCGCGACTGTTCGGTTGACCCCACACCATCGCGATTGGCTCACGCCATCGCGCCGACGGTGCCACGTGGCAAGTTGGACCATCGCGACGATACCCTCAGACCATCACGACAACTCGAATTTTGGACCATCGCGATTGGCTCAAGCCATCGCGCCCGGACCATCGCGATTGGCTCAAGCCATCGCATCTGTGACCATCGCGACGGTTCACTTTGGACCATCGCGATTGTTCACGTTGACCGTTGACTGACGCCATCGCGATTGTCCGCCTGATCGAGCCATCGCGACGGTTCACATTCACGCCATCGTGATTGTCCGCCTGATCGAGCCATCGCGATTGTTCACTCACCCCGACCATCGCGATTGCTCATATTTGGACCATCGCGACCGTGCACTTCAGACCATCGCGACGGTTCACACTTCACGCCATCGCGACGGTCCCAGACCATCGCGATTGTTGCAGACCATCGCGATTGTGCACCCCCATCGCAAATTTTAGGGTTTCAATTTTTGGCCAATTTTGGGGCTATTTTTGGGAAATTTTTGGGTGATTAGACTCATAGGAGACCCCTTAGCTCATATTTGGAGAAAAACCTATTTGTCAGTTTTTACCCCCCAGGGCCTGAACAGTCATAACTTTTTCATCCGAAGTCCGTTTTTTGAGCTTAATAGCTCGTTAGAAAGCTCTTTACGAGTACTACGTGACCTCAACTATTTTTTTCTTAAAGAATACATCTATTTTTAGATAAGCTATTTTGAGGTTGACCTAGTTTGGGACTAGAAAGCCAGGGGGCAAGCATTGAAAAGTTGGGCAAAAGGGAAGGGACTTAAAGGGTGTATATACTCAAGTGCTTGATCATCCAACTGTGAATTGGTCTAATATTGAATTTTTCCAGGTCTAGCAAGGGCAATCAAAGGCAACCAAAGCAAGGGAGTGAAGGGCATAAAGCTTGGGAAGCGCGGCTTCTTGGGCATCAGAGCAACCAGAAAAGCTGACTCGAGGTTGGAAGATTACTCAACCCCCTCAGTCAATTCTTAGCTTAGGATAAACATTAGCATTGTGGATTTAAGACGATAGGAACGCCTCAAGTTCAAGAGAATTAAATTTATCAAGTCCAGGACTAAAGATAAAGGTGTGTGACACGAAAACCTAAAGGAAAGAACATAAGTCTGACGGAACGAGAACTCAAAGTACCACGAGAAGTCGAATTCCTGACGCATACATTAAGACAAGAATCTAAAGAAATATAAAAAGAATCAAGAAAGTAATAACAAAGAATCATTGACGATCTGAGCGTGTACTGAGTGTGCAAGGAAGAAAATTAATGAACCTTAGATCGGGCAAACATATAGGTAAGTCAGACCGATGAAGCCTGAGATCATCAGAGGCAAGTGTAAGAACTACTGCATGATCGTGGGCTCAACAATTGAACACTAGTTATCCCTACGAGAGCTCAGATACTAGTGATTCAGAAATGGCATTTAGCACAGAAAGACCAGAAGTAGGGTCAAATGTAGCATACTTAGAAAAACCAGAAGGACCCTATAGAACGCAACTAGAGTTTCTCCAAACCAACCGATTAGGTGCTCGCATCTATGAGGATGGTTTGCGAAGGCAAGTGGTACAAATGCACAACCCCAATCAACCCATTGGATTGGAACGTCCAGTGGTGAAATTCGAGAGAGACGCATACATAGACAAGGAAGGAACAATGTACATCTTAAGTACGCAGCCAAACAATACCAATGAGTTTGGCGTGATTCAGCTAGAGACAGAAACTAAATCTCAAGGAAAAGAACCATTAGAAGAGCCTAGAACACCTAGAGGGAAATCTGTACTGACACGAGTACTAATCCTAGAATGGATCCCTGAGGACAACAGAAGCATAGAGTTGTTTGTAAATAAAGAAACTGATGAAGCCTTTTGGAGATACAAGACAGAACTACTTAGTGAGGTAGGTATCATCACGATATACGAGTTCAAGGACCTGGATACACCTGGAAAGGTTGTATACCTGGATGAGACTTCAGAAAGAGTCTTTGTGGTACCTGACCACGCTAAAAACACATACACATGGAGAGGTGAATTGGTATTCCCTCTATCTAGAACAAACATGAATACAAGCCAACAAGGGGCAGGAACATCATCAGCCCTTGGAAATCAAAGAGAAAAGAATAAAGAAAGACCCGAAGTAAGCTTCACTCATCCCATAGGGAGAGATAGAACAACCATGGACACTAATAGAGCGGATAGACAAAGAGATCATGGAATACCAGGTGGTAGAGATGATTTTCCTCTACCTAGACCACGTGAACACGCAAGAATATTGAGACCCACTCAGTTAGTGAAATCCATGAAAAGTTATTTTGATGGGACAGGAGATCCCTATGACCATGTTGCAAAATTCAAGCAAGTACTAAGAGCCGAACAAGTTGAAGACATGTTCACGCAATACAATGCATTTGGACTAACGTTAAAGAACACAACTTTAACTTGGTTCCAACCATTGCAAAAAAGGCAATTTAGAGACATCCATCACTTTTTAGAGTCATTCATCACTTAATTCTCTAAAAGTGGGATTAGACATGACACGTCTTCGTTGATTTATAGCTTTAAACAAACCCCTCAGGAAACAGTTAGACTGGCAGGACGTAGGTTTAGACAATATGTTGAACGATGTCCAATGCAAGAGCTACCCACACAAGCTAAACAAGTGTCATTGTTTCTAGACGGCTTGTTGAGCTCTAAACTACGCTCCTATGTGTACCTAAAAGAGCCCAGAACGCTAGAGCAATGTGTAAGAATTTGTATAGACATTGAGGACAACTTAGGAGATGAGTTGGGACTCTCAAAGGTCTATAAGAACTCAGACTGTTCATCTCTAGCATCCACAAAATTGTCTAACTCGATAGAAGACCTTGCAGAAAAAGTGGCCCAGAAACTAGGAGTTTCTAGCAAACCTAGGGTGCTAACAAACAAGCGTTGTTACACCTGTGGTGGTGATCATATGGCAAATATGTGTCCCAATGCACCACAACCACAAGCCAACCCTAGTGGCCAATACTGTACAATTGAGAGAAGATACACGAATCATACGGCTCAAGACTGCCCATACAACAAATAGACTGTGAGACAGAACTACCCGCAAGCATACACACAGCCAGGTAGGTATCAAGGCCAATACAATGCTCAGCCTTATTACTATAGGCCTCCTCAGAACTACCCATACCAGGCTCAACAGAGACCTCAACCTGTCTTAGCTCAGTAGCCACCCTCACCAGCGAATGTCATCTCAGTCAAATACGTTGCTGCAGAAGAGAACCTAAGTAGGGCCTTAGTGCCTTCTTCACCTTTGATCACGGAAAGTGACCCGAACTCAAACAGTTTTGACTCTACGCATGTAGATAGTCCACCCGCTTATTACACGGAGTCACCAAAACATGTGGAGACATATCATTATGATAGTCCACCAGTGGAACCTAGTTGGGAGCCAGATTATGCTAATGTGATGTACACAAACCCAAATCCACGGCCCCAATTAAGACAACAGAGACCACAGGGCCCTAGAGGACCATGCTTTAGGTGCCAAGGAGATCACTTCATAAAGGATTGTCCACATCCCCCGATATCAGGACAATCACAGTACTATAACATCCAAGGCTTTTGTGCCGATTGTGGTAAAGAGCACATAATCAAAGATTGTCCTAAGAACCCTGTTAATGCTTCAAATGTGACACCGATCAATGTGATAGGTATTGTGAATAACGCAGATGGATCCAACCCTACATACGTGCCTATCCAAGCTATAACAAGAGCCCAGGCGCTCTTACAGAACCAACAGCTTAATCAGGAGAAAGTAGCCGGAAGTAGTGAAGTTGCAGAATCTAGTAGCAAAAAGACAAAATCTTGGAAAGATTCTAGAGAAAGAATAAAGAGAAAGTGGAGTAAAAAGATAACTGAGTTGGAAGGAAGTTTGAAGGAATCTAGAGCCAAAATCCTAGAATTGACTTCACAGGAATTAAATCAAGAGAATCCAGCTCAGAAATCAGGATCAGTTTTAGCAGAACCCATACCAGAAAATCTAGACATGATGTTTCGTGCATATCAGGCTAGATTAAAAGAAGGACCTCAAGTTGCTGAAATGAGTAAGAACTACCCTCGAGCAGATCTAGAAATTGAGAGAACTAAACTTTGCATGAAGATGGTAGAATTAGCACAAGCTTTGTTCGAAGCCTCTAGATATCTTAATTGGAATAACATGGCAAAACCGGAATTACATTTTCAAGGACTAATGGAGAGGCTAGAATACTTGATAGAGAGCAAAGAGGAAAAGGATCAGCCTAGGAACCCTATTGTCCCAGAGACACAGGAAAGGAATGCACCATCCCTGTTTCAAGTACCCAATACAGAAAGTCAAGACAATTTGTCTTCCGTATATAGGTACTCACATGAATTTTTGAGGGAAATCCAAGAAGAGAAATGGAGAAAAGAACAAGGAACCCATCCTCTTATTCAAGAAATAGATGACTTGCAGGAACAATTTCCCCAAGACATTCCCTCTATTTACGATGATGTAGAGGAAGAACAACTGAGTGAACACACAGGATTTGAATCTAATTCTTTACAAGAACTACCTCAGTTCATAGGACCTTGGGAAGCAAAGTCTATTAGTATGAGAGCACCCACGATAATAGTGAAGAATGACGAATCAGTAATCCCTAGAAACACGAAAGTGATCAAGAACACTAAAGTACAATGTAACCTCACTCTAGAGGAGTTGCTGAAGATAAAACCAGAACTGTGGAAGCATGTAGCAAATCAATTCCCCGAGCTTGCTACTACTCCCTCACAAATAGGATCACATAATAAGGTACCAGAGATACCCGTAGAAAAGATTGGAGATGTAAGCGAAGGAGAGGAAGGTAACACTTATCTTCCGATAACCCATCAGGGCTACACCACGAAAGCCATCTTAGATTCAGGAGCCGGCGTAGCCATCGCTACCACCGCTTTATGGAAACGTTAGGGTAAGCCAGCATTAAGACCTACCAAGATGAAGTTACAAATGGCAAATGGACACATAGAAAAACCATTAGGCTTACTAGAAGGCATATCTCTCACCACTTGTGGTGTAGAATTTGAGCATACCTTTGCCATTTGTGACTTTGCAAAAAATCATGCTTATGAGATGATACTGGGATGACCATTCATGCATCAGTTGCAAATTGTACAAGATTGGGGAACTAATTCTTTGTACTTGCAACATTTAGGAGTGACTACAAGTCAATCTTAAAGAATATTCACATAGAGACGTACCCCCAATACAATGGAATACCATCCATAAGACTCAGGTAGAGACAGAATCCGTGCACTCTTTGGAGTCAGACCCCTCATGGTTGCATGAGGACACTCATTTATGGATGTGTAAAGTAGCAAAACAAGAGGAAGAACGATTAGAAGCCAGGACCTTAGGTGCAGAACAACATTCACGAACCCTTCAAGATCCAGCTTACGCACCTGTAGTATTTCCAGATGAAGAATTCGAACCCCATGGTTGGGCAGAAATTCTAGCAACCATGGATGTAGCCATCAATGAAGAACAATGGACACCCCACTGTGACGAGGATGGCTATTGCATTTTAGTTTTTACGATAGAACCAATCATGTGCGATGAAATTTTAGAGGAATGTGAACCTAACACTGATGCATTTGAAGATGCAAGTGATTTCGATTTAGAATCAATTATCATGGACCCACCCTTTGCATCAGAAGAAGAATATTTTTACGAAGTAGAAACTCATCCTTAGAGACACGAAGAAATTATGAATGATGTGAGAATAGCCACTCAAGTGACTAGCAAAAGTGAAGGCAAGAAAAGAAAGAAGAAAGAGACCATGTCAGAAAAAGAAGAATCTATGTTTGAAGTACCCGAGAACTTCAAGAAATATGAAATCGAAGATAGAAGGATCATGGTGCGAATGCCTAATAGAAAGGCGAATGACGGACAAGTATATGATAATCGAGAGAAAACCAAGAAAATAATAGTAGCCATAGAAGGAGAAGAAGAAAACTGTACATACATAGGGCATGATTTGACGAAGGAAGAAGAAGAAGAGCTAGTTGCCCTATTGCGCGAATATAGAGATGTGTTCGCTTGGAGTTACAAAGATTTGAAAGGAGTAGATCCAGATATATGTTCTCATAGAATCCCTATGACTCCAGATGTAAAACCTACGAAACAGAAACCTTACACGTACAATGATAACTACGTTGCTAAGATTAAAGAGGAGATAGATCGCTTGATAGAAGCAGGATTCATTTACGAAATTGAGCATATCAAATGGGTATCCCCCATTGTGGTTGTGCCCAAGAAGAACGGAAAATTGCGTGTGTGTATTAACCTTAAAAAAGTTAATGCCGCCACGATTAGAGACAGTTATCCTCTTCCTATCACGGAACACTTATTGGAAAGAGTTGCGGGCAAGGAAGTTTACAGCTTCCTTGATGGTTTTTCAGGCTATAATCAAGTAGCCATTGCTCCAGAGGACCAACACAAGACGACATTTGCCACCGAATGGGGCATATTTGCATTTCATGTGATGCCATTTGGCTTAACAAATGCACCCGCCACTTTCCAGTGACTCATGTGTCATGTTTTTAAGGAATTCTTACGCAAGAGTTTGGAAGTTTATGTCGATGACTTATGTGCACATTCAAATGTCAGACAGACACATATCCCAGAGTTAAGATAAATATTTGACAAATGTCGAGAATATCAGGTTTGTTTGAACCCAGAAAAATGTGTTTTCATGGTCAGACAAGGCAAAATTCTAGGACACATTGTGTCAAAGAATGGAATTTCTACAGATGAAGAAAAGGTAAAAGTAATTGCAGAATTACCTAGAACAACTAATGTGAAAGAGGTACAGGCATTTATGGGCCATTGCGGCTATTATAGAAGATTCATACACATGTATGCAATCATAGCCAAGCCTTTGTACTCTCTTTTAACCAACTTTGAATGGACAGATGAACGTGAAAATTCATTCAATGAACTTAAACGACGTTTGTGCTCAGCACCTATATTGACAACCCCAGATTGGAGTAAGCCATTCCATGTACATGTGGATGCATCCAACTATGCCATAGGATGTGTGTTAGCACAACCCACGAGTGAAAGTAACATAGATCTCCCCATAGCTTACGCGAGCAGACAATTGAACGCAGCAGAAAGAAATTACACCATGACGGAATGAGAAGGATTAGGGATGATCTACGCGGTAAAGAAGTTTAGGCACTACTTGTTGGCAAACAAGTTCAAGTTCTTTACAGATCATCAAGCCCTATTGTACTTAGTCAACAAACCCTGTAACACAGGACGACTAATACGTTGGTTTCTATTACTCATGGAGTATGATTTTGAAGTAGTAGTCAGGAAAGGGAAGACACATCTTAGAGCTGACCACCTCTCAAGATTAACCTCAGGAGAAGCTCCTCAAGGAATAGCGGATGAATTACGAGATGCATATTTGTTTAACCTTGAGATAGCACCAGAATGGGCTAAGCCTATAGTCCCTATTCTGACATACGGACCCAAGAATCCTAAGATAAAGATCAAAGAAGGAGAGATTACCAAGTCTCAGAGATACCAAATCATAGCAGGAAGCATATATAAACAGGATAATCAAAAGATTCTTGCTTGTTGTGTAGACGAATCAGAACATGCAAATTGGTTGCAATTAGCACACATAGGTGCATTAAAGCAACATCATTCAAAACATCGAACACTGCAGACTCTGCATAGATTGGGAGTATATTGGCCTTCGATGGAAGCAAATGTCTACAAGTTGTGTAAAGAATGCAATGTTTGTTGCGAAAGACCACCAGTAGAACATGCTACATTATATCACGTGTCTCTCACACCAGACTGGAGTGAACTTTTAGTGACATACTTGAGGACGAAGACATTCCCTCAAGGAATGACCTTAGCTCGACAATGCAGTCTGGAGCAGGAAGCTCAAGACTATTCACTTATTGGCGATAATCTATACAAAAGAGGACGAGATGGATATCTAAGACAATGTGTTCATGAAAGCGATTATCTGAGCATACTAGAGACTGCACACCAAGGTGTGGCAGCAGGTCATTTTGGACCCGAAAGGATAATCAAAGCCATCCTCTTTGCAGGATTATGGTGGCCCACTCTTCACATGGATGCTCATACCTATGTTAAGAGATGTGATGTGTGCCAAAGAACTCAGTTTCCTACTCGCAGAGATGAAATGCCATTGAAACCCATGATGGGCGGACGTGCATTCTCAAAGTGGGGTATAGACTTTGTAGGACCCATTAACCCCCCTGCAAAAGGTACACATGCGGAATACATTATTGTTGCCACAGATTATCTTACCAAATGGGTAGAGGCAAAAGCCACAAAAAAGAATGATGCACACACAACTGCAAAATTCTTATTTGAGAATGTCTTTACAAGATATGGATTGCCTATTGAGTTAGTGAGCGATCGCGGAACTCACTTTCTAAACCAAGTCATTGAATATTTGTTACAGGATTTTATGGTGATTCACAAGAAATCCGCACCATATCATCCTTAGGCCAATGGTCAAGCTGAAAGCACTAATAAGATCCTTTGTAACATACTGACAAAACTCGTGAACAACAAACGTTCAGATTGGGACAAACAGTTACACCACTCTGTTTGGGCATATCAAGTGGCCTACAAGATCGTAATCAATGCAACTCCCTTTCAGATGGTTTTTGGTCAGAATGATGTGCTTCCTTTGGACTTCTTGATACCGACCCTTAAGGTTGCACAAGAACATCAGTGGACCGGCCATGAATTATCAGCGAGAATAATGGACTTGGAACGATTAGGAGAAACCAGGCTGAAAGCAGCAGCGGGAATATATGCAGCAAAGAAGCGACAGAAAGCATATTTTGATGCACATGTGAAAGATAAAGGCCTAAAAGAAGGAGATTTAGTTCTAGTATATATGCTAAAGCAACACGCACGTAAGTTAGAAAAGCGAGGTTATGGACCTATGATCATTAACAGACTCTCGACAAGTGGAGCAGTACAGTTAGCCACCTTAGAAGGAGACATAAGGCCTAATTACATTAGTGGTTGTAGATTCAAGTTATATCAGGAACCTCTTACTGAGGATATGCTTAGACGACTCACGTTGGCAAAGAAGCGTAAGGAGGAAGCAAATAGAATACGAGCGGAAGCTCAGGCAGAAGCAATAGAACGCATTAAGCGCATGAAGCTAAGAAGACAAGGACTAGGGAGAGAACATTGTAACCCTCTGGAAACATCACCCAGATATCCCATGGCCATGTGTCAAGTAAAGTCAACCACTCATCCTAGCATAGTGGACACGAGACCATTCATTACAGTTAGGCTAAAGCACGGCAACCCATGCCAAGAGCTGAGAGCTTTAATTGACTCAGGTGCTGCGACTAGCGCGATTAGATGGTCCCACTATAAGGATTCAGGAATAGAAATGCGGCCAGTTGAGGCATACCTCATAGGGCTAGGAGGCATGGAAACCCCTTGCATGGGTGAGGTGGACCTTCCTATCCTCATAAACGAAGTGACCTTGACAGTGAAGCTACTAGTGTGCCATGATGACGACCTGATAGAACCCCTAATCCTTGGCCAAGATTGGCTATACGATCACTCAGTGGACCTAAATCTTAGACAAGGCTCCTTACAAATTGGAACCTTAGAGCAGAAGCGAGTGATACCGCTTGACTTCCCTAACGGCATTCCAACTGAGGTTTGTAACCCTAGACCCTATGAAACACATGCGACGGAAGACCGGAAGATCTTTGGTCCGATCAATCACGTTACATCTACACCAACCCACTCGGGCTTGGCTATGGATAGTTGTCAATCAGAAGGATGACAGGAGATCTTCCCTGGGGCTTCCTGCAAACTAGAAGGGGTAATTACCCAACCGCTAGGGCAGATGGACACAATCAGCGGTCAGGTGGGTTGCATCAGCGGCCAAATGAGCAGAATACCCTGCGGTGCTCATCCTTCCAAACTTGCTGCGGACTGGCCTAGATTAAAGATAAAGAACGAATCACTTCCTAATGGGCAGGTCATGCAAGTGTTGGATCTCCCTTCTTTTCCAAAGCAGAGCGTCCAATGGACCTCTCAAACCCAACCACGAAGGAGTCAACCACAACAGAGGAACCCAGACCGACGACACCACCAGACAAGGCAAAGACAGCAGCAGTATCAAAATCACAGAACAAGTGGCACGAGACAAATATGGGTGCCAAAAGGACAACAACCACAGGCTATTGGCAACACTGCAGACGAGAACAGGACAAAGTTTCAAAGAAAGCAGAGTCAGCATCCAAAGTCCCCTCGATCTTCTTCTACAAGTACAAATACTCGACAGATTTGGATCGCCAAGAAGTATCTTATCAATCGACCCACACCCATGCAGATTTGGGTACCCAAACAATACATTATAGCCCAACCCTCTAGCCATGTAATATATACCCCTCAGAAATCTTTTCATCCTTCAATACCACCAAACCAGATACCACTTTTTGTCCCTCAGCAGAACCACACCACCCACCCAAAGACTCTTAGGAAATGGATACCGAAACGTATCCAGACGTCTTCTTGTACCCCCTTATCTGACAATTCTCCCACCCCGTTTAAACTCCACCCTTGCAATAATTCACCCTCAACCAAACCTTGTATAAATTCACACACCATAACCCCACATCATGCATAATGAACGCTCATCAAGAAATGTATGCATAATCTGAACCATGTAGGTGTCTAGAGACCTGCATTAGCTCTGCAAAGAATCATTGCATCAATCACTTCATGACACTTTGGCTACACGGGTTACACATCGGTTATGGAAAGGGATTGCGGTCTCACCTTAATGGGATCATAATTAATTTCCATGCTAATGTGTTAATCTTTTGTAGCAGATCTTTTCCATTAGCTCGTCAGTCATCATGCAAACCGACGAAGGACCATTAGAAGCTGGCCCAAGCACACCAATGGCCAATATTGGAGAATTACTCGCGGAATCTTATCCGACGATGCAACCACCAGAGTTTCAAGGTTTTCTAGGACCCATGCCAATCGACGATCCTCCTAGAGGATATACTGAGAAGATTCATCATAACTCTCACTGGTTTCAAGGCCTAGCAGGACCCTTAGCAGACGCTGATTTCATATTTGAGGCCAATTTGGCATTTGATCTTCGCACATGGGCCAAGTACCAGTTCTTTTCAAGAGAATTTGAAGGACTACAGAATACACAAGATTTAACGCATGTTTGGGCACGAGCAGGATTTACAGAATATTTTAGTGACCCTCTGCCTAAACCCGATTTTTACAGATGTTTTTACTTAGTAACCACCTTGACAGCCTCAGAGAACAAGGATCTACCCGGAACATTCATGTTACCATCTTTGGTAAATGATCCTCCATTCAGAAGGTTTTATTTGTCCAAAGATTTAATTCGCGCAGCTCTCAAAATACATGGAACACACACTCCGACGGAGAGAGAACGGCTAGTTCCAGAGCCGATGAAACGTGGTGATGTAACTAAGTGGGAGGATATTTCAGCTATAACCCCTGAGCTTTCCAAGCCATTGCGGATATGCATGCAGCATTTTGCTTTCCCAGCTCAGGATCGTTTTACCATGCCCCACAAAAGAATCTGGTTTGGATTATACTTAGCATGTATTGGACCTCAAACGGTTGATCTAGCTAGCTGGATAATTGATCATCTCTATTTGGCACAACATAGATGGGAACGAAAGAAGGTCATCAATGGATGTTGTGCACTTACAAGGATTATATATATGTGCTTGGCATATGACCTGCCGATTGAACGTGCATTGACCAGTGAGGAACTGAAAGCATTCAAAGGGACCACTAAGAAGGCTAGAAAGTCTAGCAAAGGCAGAGCCGGAAAGCGGATGAGAGGCACTATCCCGTGCTTACAAGTCCCCGAATCACCCTCACCACAACCATCTCCAGAGCAGTCACCAACAGCAGCCACTCCCACAGTACAACCTATTCGTATCAGATTATCAAGACTAGTTGTAACGGAGGGCACCACCAGTACTGTTGAACCTCAAGCAGCCACAACCCCAGAACCTATCACCACGGCAGCAGAACCTCCCACCACTATTGGTGCGGAAGGGTTCTCTTTTCCAATACCCCATTTAGAAGCAGAACAAGCAGAGCCACTGAACACAACATTAGATTTTGAAATGCCCGATGCATTCTCCAATGAGTTTCAATTTTCAAAAGAACAACTGTTTTCTCAAGAATATGAAAGGCCCAGCTATCCCACCACACCCCGGGATCAGCCACAAGGATAGATTGTATCTAGCTCTGATGACGAAAGAACAGCAACCGATGACGACGAAGGAGACGACGAAGCTAGCCAGGGAACTCAGGAATCCCAAGAGCATGAACAGACAGATGGCCAAGGCCAACAAACAGACACACATGGTGATACAAGTACCCATGAAGAGGAAACTTACGAAGCAGCAGCTTACACACTGGCTATTAAGAAGTTGTATAGAACTATGGAAAAAGTTTGGGCACGCAAAAAGCTGACTGAGGAAGAGAGTCAAGCGATAATAGAGCAAGAACTTGTCACAGGCGGATTCGAAGACGCATACATCAAAGGATTCCGAGAGTTAGTCAAATCAGTAGGCTCCAACGAAGCCCTCAGGTACTTGCAAAGAAAGCCACTACCATAGTTTGACCCCCGCCGCGTACGACTACTTTCAAAGCCCGGCGAATACATTCGTGTACCAATAGGAGCACAGTCTTCAGAACAAGCCAGGGAGGCACTCCTCGTCCCCGAAAGTTCGTTGACAGCAGAAACCTCCTTGTAGATTCCCCACCCCGCGCTATAACTGTACATACCTCAGTAGTCACTGAAGTACCAACCACCCCAACCGCTCCTCCATCACCGCCAGTCCATCCAGCCTCCCCTCTTCACCCTCCTTCCCCCAGACCAACATCTTCATTCGCCGGTGGTGTAGCAGAAATCGTTTTTACGACCACTCACCCCACAATTCCTGCACCCATTAGACCCAGTCTACCCCCTCACACATCCACCTTTCTCTCCAACCCATTCCTCCATCCATCTTTCCCGTCCCTCCCCACACCTCCACGACCCCTTTTCCCATTCCCACCGCCCTTAACCTTCTCCCCAGTCTCACCTCCCCGACCCACTGTCACCCCTATTTCCCCTTTCCACCAAGCTGCTCCAGCCAGCCCCCCTGTAAATTACTCCTCAACCTTTGTAAATCCCGTATTTACACCAGCACAAGCACCCACAATCATACCCATATTCACAGTCACCGCACTGGACACGTCCAATGACATGGACATCTCACCACCCACTGCACCATCACTCACTTCACTCACGGCACAGACATATTTAGGCACCTCACAATTTTCCACAATCACCACAGCATCCACCTTCCCACCCCCATTCCCCATTCCCGTTGCATCTACACCCACTGCATCTTCATTTAGCACCCCATTAATACTATCACCCACTGTAGATAATGCATTTCGACAGATGTTCATGTGTATGACGCAAGTCAGAGATGAGTTCACATCTCTTGGCGATAATTACCAGCAGCTGCAAAGGACAACCAATGACTTACAGTCGAAGCTTAATTTATTGTCTATTGAGAATGCCTCATTGAACAGCCGATACCAAGAATTACGAGAGGCCTATCATAAATTAGAACTAGAAAGCGAAGAAAAGACCACGGAAGCCACTGCTGACCTAGATAACTTATTAAGAGCCCAGACAGTCCGCAATGCAACGCTAACACGAAATATGGGCTTACTCAGAAGACATCTAGCAGCAGCAAAGGAAGAAAACCAGCGCTTACAGGATCAGAACCGAGAAAACTTAGAAGCAGCTCTTGACCACCCAGACCAACCTTTGAGTCCTAGTCGCTTCAAAGCCATTCCCTCATACTCAATGAAAATGCTGCTAGAAGATCATGTAAGACTGCTAGATGAATACGACCGCATGAACGAGGAGTTGCAGAAACTCAAAGAAGATCATAAATTACTCCAGTTACGAGCACTGGCACACCAAGACATACCAGCACCTGTGGACCCCTGTCCTGACATCTTAGAGGAACTCAACGCATTACGGGCCTAGGTATTAAACCTTGAATCAAGGATTGCAGTATATGAAGCACCACCCAGGCCAGATTCCCCACCTGAGCTTCCAGCTGAGGAAGAAACTGTCACCATCCCGGTGGAGGAAACGTTTGAAGAGGCGTACGAGCCACAACCCATCCCAGGCGGACGCGTCACGGCCGAAGGCCAGATGACTTATGAACTCCTGACCCCCGCGTGGATGAAGTCTATTGAGGAACTTGGGACAACGCACTCAGCCAGAGTAGAGGCACAGTTACATGCCATGGCGATGATAGAAGAAAGAATTTTACAGTCTTCATTCTTTGCTTATTTGGCCCCGCGACGATACATATCTGGGCATGAGCTACAGTATAAACCGTATTTTATGTTAATGGCTGAATACCAGTTAGCCATTGAGAAAGAGACAGGTAAGAAACCATCGCATGCAACTCAATTCGAGGAGGACGATCTACCACTCGATGCGCAGCAAGGAGAGATCTATCAACCAGAGTGGCGAAAAGATTTACTACAGCAGTATCCAAAAATGATGAGTACATGGGTAAAGGCACCTTTGCACTTAAAGTACAACCCATGTTGGGGACCAGTACCACGACGCCGCTCCTGGACAGCCTTTGCTATTAAGGTACAAAACAATAAGCAGTGCCAGGAATGGTTGAATTACCCCTATTTTAAGCCACCCATTGAGTTACCAACTGTAGGCTACATGATGGCTACAATTCGCCACTGGCTCCCTAGACTAAAGCATATGGATGATATAGCAGCACACATGACTGTCAAAATCTTTGACATGATGCAAATGATTTTTAAAGTCTTCTGACGAGTCAAGGCACCTCATGTAAACACCCCGGGCTTTGAGCATGGCAATTTCGACCTGGTATATGATATGAGTTCAACGCCATCGCTACGGGTGTGTTATGCCTGGCATTGCAGAATAAAGTACCTACCGACGTGCTACAAGCAGACGTTCGAAGAGATGTTCACAACCGGCTTCTGGGAATACCATTCAGAGGTATTCATAAGCAGGCCTACAAATTTATTACACTTATTTGCCTGTGAACGAATGGTCTACTCCACACACTATCAGCTTCCGCCACCGGAAGAACCGCAACCAATAGACTGGGAGAAACTCGAGGCCGATGTGGCCCGAGGCATTCGTATCTCCGAGCACACCCTCACTCAAGACCTCCTACAGAACTATATCCAGCAGACCTCACAACAAGGTTCTGTCAGGGATGACAGAAGCGAGAGGGAGGGGGGTGTTGGAAGCAGCCAAAGGCATAGAAGACGCAGAAGTATGTAAAGACGGAGCAGGGAGCCAGTTGAATCTTTTTTCAAAGAATCATTTTTTAAAAAATACTTTTCAAAAACCTCCAACAGTGATTTTTATCACTATGTAACATATGTAACATAGAAAACCCCATTTTGTAATCCATAGCTCCATTTTGTGCAAGCCGAGGAGTCCTCGAGCTTGAGGAGCTTAGGTAGAACAAGCGTATCAATTTTTGTTATTTTTAGACACCGTTTACCCTTCCAAATAGCATCTAGGACCTAATTTTTAACTATGCCGGTCACTAGATGTGAAACCGGTCAAAACTAGTCTAGAAACTATAAAAAGAGCTAGAGAGCTCATTTTTGAGGTTAGCTTGTTTGAGTAGAGAAGAGGTTAGAGCTATTTTGAGCTTGTAAGAGTGTTCTTGAGTAATAGAGTTAATTTCTCACCTTCCATTGTGTCTTGCTTGTCTCTTCATAGTGTGTGTGTATGTGTGTGTGCATTTCTATGCTTCTCACCTTCACTCTCACTTCATCTCACCTTCACGATCTTCATATCACTCCTATCTCTTCCGCGGATTGACAATTAAGGAGGTGAAGCTTCTTAACGTGGTACTTACCATTGTGCTAGAGCAACACAAGCTAATTAGTAACACGCTAATTAGTAATAGCTAATTAGTAACAAGCTAATGAGTAACAAGCTAGTTAGTAACAAGCTAATTAGTAACAAGCTAATTAATAATAGCTAATTAGTAACAAGCTAGTTAGTAACAAGCTACTTAATAACAAGCTCATTAGTAATAGCTAACTACAAACAACTAACCAAGAACAAGCTACTTAGTAATAGCTAATTACTAACAAGCTAATTAGTACTAGCTAATCAGTAACAAGCCAATTAGTAATAACTAGTTAGTAACAAGCTAATTAGTAATTGCTAATTAGTAACAAGCTAATTAGTAACAAGCTAGTTAGTAACAAGCTAATTAGTAACAAGCTAATTAGTAATATCTCATTAGTAACAAGCTAATTAGTAATAGCTAATTACAATCAACTAACCAAAAACAAGCTACTTACTAATAGCTAATTACTAACAAGCTAATTAGCAATAGCTAATTAGTAACAAGATAATGAGTAACAAGCTAATTAGTAACAAGCTAATTAATAACAATCTAATTAGTAATAAATAATTAGTAACAAGCTAATTAGTAATAGCCAATTAGTAACAAGCTGATTAGTAATAGCTAATTACAAACAGCTAACCAAGAACCAGCAACTTAGTATACCTAATTAGTAACTCTGTGTGTGTGTGTGTGTGTGTGTCAATGTATATAATACATCAAATGTAAATAGGTCAATCATCCGAATCACCCCCATGATGATCATCATTCACATTATCATGATCATCTGCATGATTTGGTGTATCTAAAGAGGCACCATGGGTAGAGGGGTCAATACCCTATGATTATCGATATCATCCCTCCTATTTCTACCTGTCCACCTCATCCATATTGGGCTCTCCATAATACTCCTATAATATAGCAAACATATTTCTACATGTTAAAAGTTGGCACTAATACATGGCAGCTAGCTCTAAGCGTTCCACATGTCATGCATTAAATTTGTTTTTTAAAGTTTATTTTTCATTCATGTATGGAATGCTTATTAACTCAGCTGATAACCCATATCTGGTGAATATGTCCTCAAATAAGAACTTAGCCATCATTTGAGCATCATTCTTCATTGTGGCTTTTACTTCTACCCATTTGGTTAGATAGTTTGTGGCAACAATGATGTATTCAGCATGTGAACTCTTTGCTCGGGGATTAATGGGACCGCCAAAGTTTATTCCCCAATTAGAGAATGCACATCCACCCATCGTAGGTTTCAAAGGCATCTCATCTTTGTGTATCAGGTACTGAGTTCGTTGACAAATATCACACCTCTTTACATAGGTTTGTGCATCCATGTGAAGTGTTGGCCACCAAAGACCAGCAAAAAGTATTGCTTTGATCACCCTATCTAGCTCAAAGTGTCCTGCTCCTTGGTGAGTAGTCTCTAATATCTTGAGGTATTCACTCTCATGGACACATAATCTAAGATAGCTGTCTCTTCCTCATTTGTATAGATTATCACCTATGAGTGTGTAATCTAGAACTTCTTGTTCTAAACTGCATTGTCTAGCCAAAGTCATCTCTTGAGGGAATGTTTTCATCCTCAAGAAGCCTACCAAAGATTTGCTCAAATCTCGCACTAAAGACACTTGATATAGAGTGGTATGTTCTACTAGTGGTCTTATAGCACAGATTTGGCATTCCTTGTACATCCTATGGACATCCGCTTTTATGGTAGGCCAATATACACCTAATCTTTGCAGAGTTTGTAGGGTTCGATGTTTGGAGTGATGTTGCTATAGTGCACCTACATGTGCTATTTGCAACCACTTTGCATGCTCATCTTCATCTACACAACAAGCTTGTATGAATTTATTGGTGTGCCTATATACACTCCTTGCCACCATGTGGTATTTATAGGATTTCACTACTTCTTTATCTTTGGTTCTGAGAACAAGATGTTTAGGTCCCAAGGTGAGAATAGGCACTATAGTTTTGGCCCAGTGAGTCACTACTTCTAGATTGAACAAGTAAGCATCACGAAGCTCATCTGATACTCCTTGAGGGGACTCTCTTGAAGTTAGTCTAGAAAGGTGATCCGCCCTAAGGTGAGTCCTACCTTTTCTAAACACAACTTCAAAGTCATATTCCATCAATAAGAGGAACCATCTTATTAATTGGCCAATATTGCATGGTTTGTTCACTAGATATAATAGTGCTTGATGGTCTGTGACAAATTTAAACTTATCTGCAAGAAAATTACGTCTAAACATTTTAACTGCATATACCATACCTAATCCTTCTCTCTCAGTCGTGGTATAATTTCATTCAGTCGCATTCAATTTTCTATTGGCATAAGCAATGGGAAGATCCATATTACCTTCACTAGTAGGTTGTGCCTGTACACACCAATAGCATAACTGGTGCATCCACATGAACATGGAATGGCTTGTTCCATTCTGGTGTAGTCAAGATTGGTCTTGAACATAGTCATCACTTAAAGGAGTTTTAACATTCTTTTGTCCACTAACTAAAAGGGAGTATAGAGGCTTTGCAATGATCACGTACATGTGAATAAAACATTGATAATAGCCATAATGCCCCATGAAAGCTTGTACTTCCTTGACATTCTTTAGCCTAGGTAGCTCTACAATTGCTCTATCTTTCTCCTCGTCCATGGATGTGCCATTCTTTGACACTATGTGTCCTAGAATCTCGCCTTACTTGAACATAAAAACATACTTTTTTGGGTTTAGGTACACTTGATATTCTCTACATTTGTCAAAGATTTATCTGAGTTTAGGTATATGTGTTTGTCTTATGTTTGAATGAGCACATAGATCATCAACATAGACTTCCAAGTTTTTATGCAAGAACTCTTTAAATACATGACACATCAGCCTCTAGAAGGTGGTTGGCACATTGGTTAGCCCAAATGGCATTACTCAAAAGGAAAATATGCTCCACTCTATTGCAAAAGCCATCTTATGCTGATATTTTGGAGCAATGGCCACTTGATTATAGGCAAAGAATGTGTCAAGGAAGCTGTAAACTTCCTTGCCTACTATTCTTTCTAATAGATGCTCTGTGATAAGAAGCAGATAGTTATATCCAATAGTGGTTGTGTTAAATTTCTTTCAGTTAATGCAAACTCGTAACTTGTCATTCTTTTTGGGCACCATTACAATGGGGGATACCCATTTGGTGTGCTCAATCTCATCGATAAATCCGACGTCTACCAAACGATCTATCTCTTCTTTGATCTTGGCTGCATAACTTTCATTATATGTGTATGACTTTTGCTCAGAGGGTTTGGCTTCTGAGATCATGGGAATTTTATGCAAGCATATGTCAGGATCTACCCCTTTTAGGTCCTTATAACTCCAAGCAAACATGTCTTGATATTCTCTTAACAACTCTATCAACTCCTTTTCCTCTTCTTCAGTCAGGTCATGTCCTATGTATGTGCATCATTCTTCACCTTCTTCTATGGTCACAATAATCTTTTTAGTTGTCTCTTTGTTATCATAGGCCACTCCTATGGGTGCTTCTCATTTAGGCATTCTGATCATAACTTTCTTGTCCTCAATCTCATACTTCTTAAATTTTCCATTGACCTCAAATAAAGATTCTTCCTCTTCTAGTGGGAGTTCTCTCTTCTTTCTTTTCTTGCGTTCCCTCTTGGTGGTTACCTCTGTAGTTAACCTCACATCGTTCGTAAGCTCTTCTCATCCTTGGGGGTAAGCTTCTACTATGCAGAGGTATTCTTCTTCTAAAGCACAAAAAGGGTCCATAATAATTGACTCTAGATCTCAGTCACTCAATTGTTCAATTTCTTCCATACTAGGCTCACATTCTTCAATAACTGAATCACACATGATTGGTTCTATGGTGAAAATTGAAATGTCATAGTCATCCTTGTCAAAATGTGGTGTCCACTGTTCTTCATTGATAGCTACGTCCATTTCCGCTAGGATTTCTACCCAACCATGAGGTTCAACTCTTTGTTTCTAAATACTATAGGTGCATAGGTTGGGTCTCAAATTGATCTTTGAGTTTCCTTCACACCTACCTCTCTAGCGTTCTCTCTTTTCTCTTCTTCTATTGCAACTTTGCACATCCATAAATGTGTGTCTTCATGCATCCATGAGGATCCAGATCCTATGGAATGCACTCTCTCTATGATCTGTGACTATGGTGGGATTCCATTTAATAGGGGGCACATCTCTATGAGAGTAATCCTTGAGATTGACTTTAGTTGTAACACCCAGGTGTTGCAAATACAATGAATTGGTACCCTAATCTTGTACTACTTGCAACTGTTTCATGAACAGTCTCCCCAAAATCATCTCATAGGCCTGGTTCTTGCCAAAGTCACATGTGGCAAAAGTATGCTCAAACTCTACACCACAAGTAGTGGGAGTTATCACTTCTAGTAGTCCCAAAGGTCTTTGTATGTGACCATCGACCATTTGTAATTTCATTCTCGTTGGCTTGAGTGCTAGCTTGCCCCAATGCTTCCATAGGGAAGTGTAGCAATTGCAACTCTTATGCTTGAGTCCAAGAAAGCCTTGGTTGTGTAACCCTGATGAGTGACAGGGAGATAAGTGTTTCCTTCTTCTCCTTTGCTCATGTCTCCTATCTTGTCCGAGGGTATTTCAGGAAGTATTCGATGTGATCCTACCTGGGAATGAGTTTTTACTACTTCAGGCACTTGTTTAGCTATGTGTTTCCAGAATTCTGGTTTAACCTTGAGTAGCTCCTCTAAAGTGAGATTGCACTACACTTTAGTGTCCTTTACTACCTTTGTATCCCTAGGTATGACTGAGTCTTCGTTCCTTATCATGATCATGGGTGCTCTCATGCACGTAGACTTTTCCTCCCATGGGCCTGAGAAATGTGGAAGTTCTTGTAAGGAATTAGACTCAAAGTCTAATCGTTCACTAGACTGGTTCTCGTCTTTCTCTCCATAAATAGAACGAATATCTTGTGGGAATTGATCATGTAATTCATCCACAAGTTCAATGGGAGGAGGATTTTCACTTTCTTTTGCCCATTTCTCTTCTTGAATTTCTCTTAGAAATTCTTGTGAGTATTGATTTATAGAAGCAGAGGTTCTTGACTCAATGGAGTTGTGAATGTAAGCATCCTTGGGAGGAAGACTTATCCCGACTCAGCTAACATTCTTTGCAATCTTTCTAATAATCCATCAAAGTGTAATTGAGTTTTGGTTGAACTAGAGCAATTGAAGAGGTGATTGGCTTCAAACATGGTTTGAGCCAATTCTACCATCTTAGCACAAAGCTTTGTTCTTTCTATTTCTAGGTCAGCCTTGCAATAACATCTTTCATGATCTATCATATTTGGCCCTTCTTGGATTCTGGCCTAATATGCTTTAAGCATCATGTCTAGGTCTTCGAGAGTGGGATCTCCTTTGAATGATCCTACTCTAGGTGGTGATGGGGTTATATGAGGTGGATTAGAAGGTGGTGGTTTAGAAGGTGATGGGGATGGTGGTGGTGGTGGTGATGCGTGAGAGTGCATTTAAGATGTGAGTTTAGCTATCTTGGCCTATGTTTCTCTTAGGTTCCCTCAAGTTCACTCATCTTCTTTGACCATTGTCTCTTCATTCTCTCACGACTATCTTTCCAAGCTCTTATTTTCTTCTTAGTTGTACTCTCAGTCTCACTAACCTCTAAACTCTTTTCTTGACCTGAACCTTGTTTCTACTATAATGCTTGAGCTCTCAGGACCACTTGCACTGGGGCAGTGGAAGTTACACTTTGAGTAGAATCTACTACTAACCCAATGACATTAATGGGAGTGATCTTCAGCCCATTGTTTGGGTTCTTAGGGAAATCTTGTAAGAGGTGCTTCTTCCCACAATCCTAACAAAAACCTTGAATTTTTACCAATTGGGGTTGCATAGGTGCAGGTATAGGGCAATCACAAATGAAGTGATGTCCCTGGCATTTGTAGCATGGTCCTCTAGTGCTAGGGGTCTGATTTGTCTAGGTTGGGTCCTAGAATTAGGATTTTCATACATAACATTAGTGTATTCTGGTTCCCAACTAGAATTGCTAGTGTCTTCATAAGAGTAAGTCTTGTTATGCTCTTGAGACTGCATATAGTAGGCTAGTGGACTATCCATTTGAGCCGATTCAAAACTATGATTGTTTGGGTCACTTTTTAAGATCAATGGTGATGCTAACACTAAGGCTGTATTCAAATTTTCTTCAATTGTCGCATACTTTACTGGGATTACATTGGTTGGAGGTGGAGGTTTTTGAACTAACACTGGTTGAGGTATTTGTTGAGCTTGATAGGGTGGCTGGTAGGGTTGTTGCGGCCTAGCATACTATTATGGTGGGTAGTGGTTCTAGTATCTCCCCTGTTGTGGATAATTATGCCTAACCACTTGCTTGTTATATGGGCGATCCTATGTAGTATGGTTAGTGTATCTCCTTTGTATGGCACAATATTGGCTATTAGGGTTCACTTGGGGATGTGCCATGATTGGACACACATTAACCATATGGTCTCCTCCACATGCGTAGCATCATTTCATTGGGGCAAATCTAGGTGTCTGCTTGCTAGAGACTCCTAACTTTTGAGCTACCTTTTTTGCCAATTCATCAATAGAAGTAGGGGGTTTGGATATGATGCTAGTGGAACTATCTGAATCTTTGTAAATCTTAGAGAGCTCTAGTTCCTCACCTAGGTTGTCCTCAATATCTATGCACATGCGTACACATTGCTCTAGGGTTCTTGGTTCCTTTAGATACACCTAAGATCTCAATTTAGCACTCAACAATCCATGTAGGAATAATGCTATTTGTTTGGATGTGTGGGTAGCTCTAGAATTGGGAATCTCTCCAAGTATTGCCTAAATCTTCTTCTTGCAAGTCTCACTATCTCTTGAGGTGCTTGTTTAAAGTTATGGATCAATGATGATGTGTTCTGCCTTATGCCGCTCTTAGAAAACTCAGTAATGAATGCTTCTAGCAATCGGTCTATGTTCTTGAATTGTCTCCAGTGTAGTGGTTGAAACCATGTAAGAGCCATGTTCTTGAGTGTTAGACCAAAAGCGTTTTATTGCATGAACAAGTCATCAACTTGCTCAACTCTCAAGACTTGTCTAAATTCTGCCACATGATCGTATCGGACTCCTGTACCATCGAAATAGTTCTTCATGGACTTAACTAGTTGTGTAGGCCTAAAGATCCTAGTGTGTTCTCTAAGCCTTGGTAGAGGGAATTCATCTGCATTTCTTTGGTTCCTTGGGCCTTTATGTTGCTCATTTTCCATCTGATTTCCATGATCTTGGGATGTCCCAGCTCCTTGATGACCATAAGAGACACTGGATCTTGATTGGGGAAAAACAAATGCACCCTTCCAAGTGTAGGCATGCCTAGTCGGCTCTATTACCAATCTGATATGTTGTCTAAGTAGACCACTTCTAGGGTGTTAGGATCTTTAAATTCATATATTTTCATGCTTCCTACTTTGGTAGGTTGATTGGTCTTAAACTTGTAAAAGGCTTCAACGGTCTCTCTATTCCAGAACAACTCTACAACTTTGTTATCTTGGGGAATCCATTCTAGTGTGAGTATCTTGGCTAAGATCGATTTTCCTCTTGGATTTCTTGGCTCTCTTCCTAAATTCCCTTGCTCTATGTCACCCATTTCAGTCTTTGCAATTACATTGCCAAATTTGTCTATTCTATCAGGTTGGTTAGTGACTACATACATGGTTCCTTCTTTATCAAGATATGAACCCTCTTCGAATTTGACTACTTGGCGTTCTAGTCCAACTGGTTGATCAGGGTTTTTGATTTGGACAACGGATTCTCTTAGACCGTCCTCATAGATGCGAGCACCTAATCGATTGGTTTTGATATATTCCAATTGAGTCTTGTAGGGTCCTTCTGGTTTTTCTAGGTATGCCACTCTTGAGCTACTTATGGGTCTCTCCACGCTATATGACATCTCAGAGTCACTCATTTTTGAACTTAGGATGTATGGGTAATCACTCAATTGTTGGGCCCAGGACCTAGCTATATGATTGACACTAGCTTTAGAAGACCTGAGGCTTTGTCTATCTTGTCCTAGATATCTTCCTGACCTAAGGATCATAAGCCTTGGCTGTTATCCCAATTTTTCCCAAGTGCAACCTCGTTGCAAGGTTCTTTTGTAATAGTCACTTGTTCTTTTTATTTTTCTTAGGTTGTCACTTCTTGTCCAATAAGTTTGCTTTGCAAGGAATACTTGAATTTAAACACTCTTGAGCTTTGATCACTTGATTTATGTTTTTACTTTAAATTTTGTTGCAAAACTAGCCTAATTATGCTTGTACTTGAGTAATTAAGGTTCTTGAACTTGTATTGTGCCTAAGGTAGCCCTAATTAATGAGCACCACTAGACATACTTAGCCTAAGCTAGGAAATGGCTGAGGGGGTTGAGAATGCACCAACCTCAAGTTGCTTGTGCCTTGGATCACCCTTGAGTGCTCAAGAAACTCGTTCTCATTCTTGCAACACGCTCTTGCTCTAGATGCCCTTCGATGCTCTCAATGGACCTATAAAAGTCCCAAAGTTAGATCAAGAGTTAAATTTAATGGAATTAACAAACCATTTTCATTCATGTAATTCAAAGGCAAAATTTTCACTTGCCTTTATGAAAGACTTTCTTAAAGACCCCTTAGCTTCCTCACGCCTACGGAAGGTCAACTTCAAAATGCTATCTAAAACTCAACGAGCTATAGATCACTAGAAATGGATTTCGCATGAAAACATTATGTCTGATGAGGGTTCTGGGGTTTAAAATAGGCAGATCAATAAACAAGATTTCTTGAATTATTTGTTGGGGGGCCTCAATATGCTCCAATCACTTGAAAATGTTTATAAAAATTAGCCCAATATTCAAAAATTAGAAAACCCTAAAAAATTGG
>CM035428.1:106635181-106745181 GCA_020310875.1 Ceratopteris richardii | reverse complement strand
TCTGAGAGGAGATGAGAAATGGAAGCCTTTCATATTGTCCATAGAATTGTGACTAGATCATTTTACTCCTGATCTTAATCAACTGCTAGGACACATGCTAACTTTTGAGCAAGACATTAAGGGAGATAATGATGGGAGTGCAAGACAAGCTATGTACTCCAAGGATAAGAGAAAGAATGTCAAAGGAAAGCAGTCAACTGATGATGAAGGATCTTCAAGCTAGGTTTATTTCACAAGAGGAAAGATGAATTCAAGAGGCAATGGAAGAGGAGGTAAGAACAAAAATAATGCTAAAGCTTGTTGGATTTGTGGCAAAACAAATCATTTGGAAAATTATTGTTGGTATAACAATCAAAATGGTGGAAGTCATAATCAGAATTCTAATCAAAGAGGTAGAGGAGGCAGAAATCAAAGAGGTAACTTTAGAGGAAGAGGTGGTAGCTAGAGGAGGTGGAAGAAGCTTTCAACCTCATTCCTATAATAATACTTATTACAATTATGCATTAGATCAGAAGGATAACTTGACTCTCATCTTGAATGCAACACGTGAAGCAATAGGAGAAGATCAAAGGGTAATCTATATTGACTCAGGATGTAGTAATCATCTGAGTGGCAACATATCATTGGTGATTGATATGGAAGCAAAGGTGAGTGGACATACAGTTCAAACAAGAGATAACACCAAGCATAAGGTGGAAAGTATTGGATCGATGAAGACAAAGAGTGGAAGTACACTCTTAAGTAAGGTACTTTATGTTCCTACTATTCCTAAAAACTTGATAAGCATAGGAGAAATTATGGAGAAGGGATATGAAGTCAGATTCATAAGTGATGGTGTTTATGTGCAAGATCCGAATCAGGGATATAGAAGCATCATTACAGGTCAAAAACAAGGAAAACTTTTTACTCTCAAGGTCCAAGGTAATGTGGAACATGCATTGTTTACTTATGGAAGTCAAAAGATGTCTAAGTTAGACCTATGGCTAAAAGGCTAGGTCATTTTAATGAGAGAGCTATAAAAGAAATGTCAAAGAATGATGTAGTGATTGGATTGCCAAATGTTGAAGGTCAACACATGGTATACAAGTGTGAAGCATTTCAATTAGGTAAAGCTCGAAGAAGTTCATACAATAAATCAGGATACAAGTATACAAATATGCTTGAGTTGGTTCATATAGATGTTTGGGGTCCTTCAAGGGACTATAGCATAAATGGATCTAGATATTATGTGTTGTTTGTTGATGATGCAACAAGATGGATTACACTTTATGTAATCAAGGACAAATCTGAAGTGTTCAAGACATTCAAACATTATCATGCTTATGCAGAAAGGATTACAGGACAAAAGCTCAAGAGATTGAGATCAAAATGGAGGGGGAGAATATTTTTCTAAAGAATTTGATGATTACTTGTGGAATGCAGGTATAAAAAGAAAAGTAACTTGTAGGTACTCTCCTCAACAAAATGGAGTTGTATAAAGAAGAAATAGAACTCTTGTAGAGTTTGCAAGATCAATGATGAAAGAGAAGAATTGTCCCAACTACTTGTGGGAAGAAGCTATTAACACTCCAACATACCTTGTGAATAGGTTACCCTGAAAGCTTTGGATGGTAGAACACCTTACGAAGCATGGTGGGGTAAGAAACCTACTCTTGATCATTGTAAGGTATTCGAATGTAGTTTGGCATATGCTTATGTTCCCTCTCAATTAAGACATAAGTTAGAGCCCCAAGCAAAGAAGTATGTGTTCATTGGGTATGATGATAGACAGATGGGATACAGATTGTGGCGTCCATCTACAAAGCGATTTCTTGTCACAAAAGAAGATGTCACATTTGATGAGCAAAGCACATGGTATACAGGGTCAACTGATGATTATGCAGATTTTGAAGAAATACAAATTGAAAGGCAAGAAAAAAGTAAAGGTCTATTAAGACGATATTTATGATGATGATTGTAAAAGTAAGTTGTAGATAAATGATGAAGAGAATCCAAGATTTGATCCAGAGTCAAATGTAGTTGAGACTTCAAGAAATGCAGAGGTCAGAAGATATTTGAGAGAAAGAAAGGAACCTATCAGGTATAGCTATGATACATCTTTCTTAACAACAAAAGATTTAGCTTATATTGTGAAGACAGATGAAGATCCAGCCACATATGAAGAAGCTAACGGAAAACAGAATTGGGAGAAGGCAATACAAGAAGAGTATGATGCTCTACTTGAGAACGAGACATGGGAATTAGTGTCAAGACCAAAGAACCAGAAGGTAATTGGATGTAAGTGGGTGTATAAGACAAGGAGGTTTGCAAATGGTGAGGTGTCTAGGTACAAATCTAGACTTGTGGTTAAAGTTTATGCCCAAACTTATGGGGTTCATTATGATGAAACCTTTAGTCCAGTGGCTAAGATGTCTACAACTAGAACCTAAATTGCTATTGCTACTTGTAAAGGATGGAATTTGGCACAATTAGATGTGAAGAAAGCATTTTTTAATGGATATATTGCAGATGAGGTGTATATGGAGAAACCAGAGGGTTTCGTGGATTCAATTGGATCATATTATGTATGTAACCTCAAGAGAGCTTTGTATGGTTTGAAGAAGGCTCCAAGGGCATGGAATTACAGGTTTGTTAAGTTCTTGAATGAATGTGGATATCAAGCTTCAAAAGCAGATAGTAGCTTGCTAGTGAAGGCAAGTGAAGATGGGTTTATATATATGTGCATTTATGTTGATGATATTATTGTCACAGGTACAGATGCTCAAGGAATCAAGGAACTTAAGAAGAAGATAGAAAAGGAGTTTAAGATAAGTGATTTGGGAAACTTGTCTTATTTCTTAGGAATGCAGATTGTGTATACTCAACATGGAGTATATGTTACACAGAAGACATACTTGAAGAATCTTCTGGTCAAGTTCAACATGGAAAATTGCAAGCCTTCAACCACACCATTGGAGGTAAATCATAAATTAAGTAGATATGGAGGAGAAGAATTTAATTACGTGAAGAAATATCAGAGTTTGGTAGGTAGCTTGATCTATGCTACATTGATAAGACCAGATCTATCATATGCAGTTAGTCTCTTATCACAATTTATGCATTGTCCAAAGAAAACTGATTGGAGTGCAGCCCAAAGGGTACTTAGATATATCAAGGGGACCCTAAGTGAAGGTTTGTATTATGGTTTTACTTATGATACAAGAATCAAAGTGTTTAGTGCTGCAGATTGGGCAGGTAATTCAGATGATAGAAGGTCTACTCATGGTTATCTTTGTTACATGGGAGATAAGTTAGTCTCTTGGTGCTCAAAAGAAGCAACATATAGTTGCTTTGTCATCCATAGAAGTTGAGTACAAAGGAATGGTAGAGGCAGTAAAGGAAGTGATATGGTTGAAGACCTTATTGAAGAGTTTTGGAACTAATCAAAGTACTCCAATTATTTTGGAGACAACATGAGTTGATTATATTTGGCAGCTAATCCTGTTTTTCGTGCTAGACACATAGAGATTCAGTGTCATTTCTTGAGAGAAAAGGTACTTGACAAAGAGATTGAAGTCTTGTATACACCAACAAAAGAGCAAGTTGCAGATATGTTGACAAAGAGCTTAGATGGACCTAAGTTACAAAAGTTCAAAGAGATGGCAGGAATAAAGAAGAATGGCATAATCACATTTAGTGATTGAGGGGGAGTTGTTGGAATAAAGCAATCCCCAATCAATGATTATGAAGAGCTTGAAGCAAGTCAAACTTCAAAATGAAGTCAAAGAAGTTATTGGAGAAAGTGAAGAGATCTCAAAATTGTAGCTTGTATACATATGTACATTACATATGAAAATTCTTGTACAATGGGTATAGATGATCAGTAGAATGATAAGGAGTAATGTAATAGATGCAAGCTGAGTCTAGAATCATATGTATATAAGTCAATAATGTAAAGAAATAAGTATGAGAGTCATTAGAAGAAAAGAGTTTATGTGATAGATGTGTAGAGAGTTATCTTCCTGAGTTAGTGTCGACTCTTTCTCTGATTTCTCTCAGACTGATCAAGTGGATCAGGAAATCTTTTGTACTCATATGATTTAGAAGCTAATCAAGCTTTGTTCAAAGTTTCAAGGTCTAATTCCTTTTAGGTTGTGTGTATGATCAATAGGAACATGTATATGTAAAGTCTGTAGATAGAGCTCTCAGAGTCATGCACTTTTTCGTGTCAGAGTTTTGCTTGGATCGGTCATGTTTTAAGTGGATTTAATTTGATTTTAACCAAAAACTTCACTTGATCTCACCTCACTGATGCTCTCTCTTGTCTTCTCCACTGATTAGTTGCCCTATAGGGTTGTAGCGTGCATGAAACCACACCCGTGATACTGGTCGTCAAAGCTCCACGATACTTGCACAAACAAGTGACTATTAAATGAATTGTTTTGGTTTTAATAACCCTGGGCTAACCCAAGGTTGCGAGGTATTGAAATGAAACAAATTTTTTTGGGATTTTGGGGGATCTACCTACCTACTCTATTCCTACTCCTTCCTTTCTACTCTCTACTCCTACTCACTCACTCTCACTTCCCTAGATCTAACAACTTATTACACACACTTTCCAAGTGCGAAGTAATAAGTGCAAATAGAAATGACTTACTGTTAGCTCACAAAATGGTTGGTTTTATGCACTAATGTGGTTCTATTTGGCAGGAAAACATGTTTGATTTCAGGTACTCGAAGGGTGATTAGGTGATTGATGGGAAATATTTGGGGACTACATGATGACTTTTTGGTCAAAGAGGAATGCTGTCGAGGGAGGCAATACCTGGAGATATGACTTTTACTTATGGTGGTTACCGCATGTGTGCTTACACAGATGGTCTATCTCAATAGGCACTCGACACATTCAACACACCAATTGTCTCGCCATGTATTATGCGATGCTTACATCATTGATAATTATGGCTAGTGTCATCATGTTCAAAGATTGGGATGGACAAAGGGCTTCAACGTGGTCTCTGAAATCGGTGAATTTATAACAGTTATATCTGGAATAGATTTGTTGCATTCAACGGAAGCTTTCAGTAACACTAGAAGACCATTGATGGTTGTGGGAGAAATTGCAACTTTGTAGCATATGCATATGCAGCAGCGATTTTGGTCAGTCCACTTGGTGCTCTCAGTATTATTATAAATGCAATACCTGCTCATGTGATGCTCACTGAGAAACTGCATAAACTTGGAGTATTGGGTTGTATTATTTGTCTTGTTGGCTCAATTGTAATTGCTCTACATTTGCCTCAAGAGTGTCCGAGTGAATTTGTGAAGCAAGCATGGAAACTATCAATACAACCTGCACTTCTTTTGTATGCAGCATCAATCCTTGTAATTGCACTAGTTTTGATATACCACTTTGCCCCGATGGGGTCATACACAAGTAATGATATTTGTTGGTATATGCTCCCTGATGGTCTCACTCTCGATTATGGGTGTCAAAGCATTAGGCATTGCTGTAAAACTTACATTTGAAGGACAGAGCCAGTTTTTCTCCATGCCATCAACTGTGGTTATGAGGACAAAACAGCTTGGGGTAAGGGGATTGGCTGGATATATGGATCAGCGACAGAAGATATTCTTACTGTTTTACGATGCATTGCCGAGGCTCGTGAGGATACCATTGGGACATGCTATCATATGGGTTGTCGCTGATCCGGTAATAGGACCTTATGAAAGAAGTGCCACACATACATAATGCGGCATACTTGAGGGGCTTTCTTACTTTTTGAGAGGGTGTTGCACATCAATCACTAGAGTTTTCATTGCATACTAGAAGTTCAAATCAAGATCACTCCAGTTCTTTGAAATGAAGGACATCATCTAGAACCCAAGATGTTGTGGTCAGGGCGACTGATGAGGTGGATGCTACTTCTCCAAGAATTTCAGTTCACAGTGGTAACCAGACCAGGCAAAGCGCATATATTGGCCGACCATTTATCTCGAATTGTTAATGAGGAGCCAATCTCTGGTGTGCCCGATGATGCTCCTGATGGGCATCTATTCCAGGTTGATGCTAAAGTACCTTGGTATGCGGACTTGGTGAATTTCTTGTGCACTACTAAATATCCGCCAGGAGCAAACAAGAGAGAGAAGCAAAAACTGTTAGCATTGGCGAAGCACCATAGCATCATTGGGGGGCAACTCTATCGATATTTTGTTCATGAGAGCATTTATCGGAGATGTCTCGAGGAAGAAGAAGCAGCCCTAGTGTTGAGAGCATTACATGATGAACCCTGCGGTGGACATTTTGCTGGAGAATTGACGGCAAGAAAGATTTTATTGGCTGGGTATTGGTGGCCAACGCTGTTCAAAGACTCGCACACATACTGTAAGAAATGCGACATATGCCAACGAATGGGCAAACTCACATTAGCACATGCTGCTCCTCTTACGCCGGTGCTGGCTCTTAAGCCGTTTGAGAAATGGGGAATTGATTTTGTGGGGCCTATTGATCCTCCCTCAAGACGTAGATCCAATAGGTATATTCTGGTCTGCACTGACTATGTTACCAAGTGGGTAGAAGCCAAAGCTCTGAAGACTGACCGAGCTGTTGATGTAGCTAAATTTTTGTATGAACAAATTATCACTCGATTCGGATGCCCGTTGGAAATAGTGAGTGATAGAGGAACGCACTTTGTCAACGAAATGATCGAAGAATTAATGGAATTATATAAAATCAAACATAGGAAAAGCACTCCATATTACCCGAGAGCGAATGGACAAGTGGAGGTCACCAACAAAGTTCTTGAACAGATTCTAACAAAGACAGTAGCTGTGCATAGGAGAGACTGGGATGAGAGACTTTTGGAAGCCTTGTGGGCATATCGAACATCCTACCGAGTGACGACTAAGAGCACTTCGTTCTCCCTAGTATATGGCGAGGAAGCCATCTTTCCCATCGAAAAAGAAGTGCCGACATTAAGAGTGGCCATCGAGGCTAGGATGGGAGAGGAAGATTCATTGAAGGAAAGGTACATACAACTGGTCAAGCTGGAAGAAAAGAGACTCATTGCACAACAAAGTCTGGAAGCTATTCAGAAGAGACGTAAAGAGAGGCATGATAAAAATCTCAGGACCTATGCGATTCAAGAAGGGGATTTGGTGCTAGTCTATGATAGTAAATATTATAAATTCCCGGGGAAGTTACAGAAAAGATGGGCAGGACCGTTTAAGGTGGTGGAACTCAATTCCAATGGCTCCATGCAAATTCAAGATTTAGGAGAAGAATATGCTCCCGTGAAGGTTAACGCGCTTCGAGTTAAACCATATTTCAAGTGATATTAGGACGGGAGAAGCCAGACAAGATCCAACGGAGGGACATAGTAGACTCCTTATACATAGACGTATAGTTATAGATAGATATATATATATGCGCATATGTTAGTTACGATTTTTGTTGTCATAAATATTATCCTGTGCTAGCTCAAGAATTTTGGACTTCTAATATTTTTGTGTTATGCAGAGACTGTTAGGAGCTAAGTTACAAAATGGCAGATCAAATAACGCAACTCTACTTGTACGAGTTAAGGATATATTTCTCAGACCAAACATTCGCCCGCATGGACATAGATGTCGACGACTTTGAGACGGAATATGATGTTGAGGAAGCGCATTGGCTGGTATGCTTTATAAACCAGGGTTTGGATGTTGCGTTTTATATTGAGTGTTTTGAGGAATACCTGACCCGACATGTAGGATGGGTGGGAGATCGATATTACTATTTTGATCCTTCTAGGGAAATGCCTAACGAGGAAAACGATATCACGTGGGCTTGGGCAGATGTGCTAACGATAGGAAGTGATGACACAGCTCCTGAAGTTGAGCCTGACTCGCCTTAGGGAAGTTGTCGGGATGCGAGTACGATGTGAGGCTACATGAGACATCCCGGAGACTCACATTCTAGGACACCTAAGGATAGGTATACGAGGGACTAAGGCATAGCCGGCTGTAGTTACCTAGTGAAAAGTCAAATCGATGAATACATATGTAGTATCTGTAATTGAGAGAATGGAGTGAAGAGGTCGTTGATCTGTCAAAGGCTAGAGTGTATATGTTTGCATGCATGTGTGGGAAAAGTGGGAAAGTCCCTTTCTTCCTCTCCCTAATTCTCAAGACTGGGAAAATTAATTAACTATGAAAAAAAAAAAGGGAAAAACCTCGTGTTGTTGTGATTGTACCAATGTGCTATGGTGGGCTAGTAGGTGGGTGGACTTATCCTAGCCGGGTGGTTAGGACCACGAGCCGCAGCTAGTTTCGCCATAGGCTTGGGATGTATATGTTTATGTCTTAGCTACGCGCCATAACGTGTTGGTAGGTAGGTGGAGCCATCGTGGCTGGGTAGTCATGACCACGAGCCGCATCCAGCTTCGTTATGGGCTAGTTGATATATGTTATGTGTTATCATTGTGTGTTTGTGTGTTGTGCGCTACGTTGCATTGGTAGATGGGTGGAATCAACCTAGCCGGGTGGTCAGGTCCACGAATCACATCCAATGTCGACGTAGGCCAACGTGTGAAAATAAATAAAATCTACCTATGAAATTATTCCCCACTCCTGAGGGGGAGAGCGAGAGAGGAGAGGGCGATGATCGCCTGGAAGGGAACGTTATTTACTTGTGTGATTGGTATGTGATAGCTTGTGACAGATCAGCTCACTTTGAATCAACATTCTTGAAGGCACGGAGACTCTATATGTACTTATGGATGAGGCTTTAGCGAGGTAATACAACGGTCTTGCTTTATAACTTGTGTGCTTTATCCGAGGGTTTTCCAATATGTGGGGGCACTCTCGGGTTTTTATGTAGGTCTTGACTTGTACTCGGGTCTCGATGGCTTTTGTGGGACGACGATGGGGATTCTTAGGGAGTGTCTGTTCATAGAAGTATGTGTAAAGAGCGAGTAGTAGGTCAATTAAAGGGGTATGCATTTTGGGGTATGTTGCATCTCTTGTTGAATTCATTTCGGTTGTTGTTGTTCATTTCGGTATTTCCATTTCTGTTTTTTCGCAATGATAGTTGCATAGGTAAAACATGGAAAGGTATGCATGTGTTATTTTGGTTGAGACTATGTTCATAATGGAATGCATGAGCAATTTGATGTATGTGGAATTGGAGTTGCATATATGTGCATGTTCTTGGATCATTTGGAAGTGACTGATTTGTATGTATTCATGAGTGATTTTTTTTAGCACTAATAGCTTCAATGAGTGCAGGTCTACTTGGAATGATGACTCGATGAAAAGGTATGTGAACCAATTGTAAATTGACATGTTCATGGCTGTTTGGATTATATGGCAGCAAGAATGGCTCGTCGAGGACGACTTCGCAGATAAGAAGAGGGGAGTATGTTAGCTCACAAAATGGTTGGTTTTATGCACTAATGTGGTTCTATTTGGCAGGAAAACATGTTTGATTTCAGGTACTCGAAGGGTGATTAGGTGATTGATGGGAAATATTTGGGGACTACATGATGACTTCTTGGTCAAAGAGGAATGTTGTCGAGGGAGGCAATACCTGGAGATATGACTTTTACTTATGGTGGTTACCGCATGTGTGCTTACACAGATGGTCTATCTCAATAAGGCACTCGACACATTCAACACACCAATTGTCTCGCCATGTATTATGCGATGCTTACATCATTGATAATTATGGCTAGTGTCATCATGTCCAAAGATTGGGATGGACAAAGGGCTTCAACGTGGTCTCTGAAATCGGTGAATTTATAACAGTTATATCTGGAATAGATTTGTTGCATTCAACGGAAGCTTCGAGTAACACTAGAAGACCATTGATGGTTGTGGGAGAAATTGCAACTTTGTAGCATATGCATATGCAGCAGCGATTTTGGTCAGTCCACTTGGTGCTCTCAGTATTATTGTAAGTGCAGTACCTGCTCATGTGATGCTCACTGAGAAACTGCATAAACTTGGAGTATTGGGCTGTATTATTTGTGTTGTTGGCTCAATTGTAATTGCTCTACATTCGCCTCAAGAGTGTCCCAGTGAATTTGTGAAGCAAGCATGGAAACTATCAATACAACCTGCACTTCTTTTGTATGCAGCATCAATCCTTGTAATTGCACTAGTTCTGATATACCACTTTTCCCCGATGGGGTCATACACAAGTAATGATATTTGTTGGTATATGCTCCCTGATGGGCTCACTCTCGATTATGGGTGTCAAAGCATTAGGCATTGCTGTAAAACTTACATTTGAAGGACAGAGCCAGTTTTTCTCCATGCCATCAACTGTGGTTATGAGGACAAATCAGCTTGGGGTAAGGGGATTGGCTGGATATATGGATCAGCGACAGAAGATATTCTTACTGTTTTACAATGCATTGTCGAGGCTCGTGAGGATACCATTGGGACATGCTATCATATGGGTTGTCGCTGATCCGGTAATAGGACCTTATGAAAGAAGTGTCACACATACATAATGCAGCATACTTGAGGGGCTTTCTTACTTTTTGAGAGGGTGTTGCACATCAATCACTAGAGTTTTCATTGCATACTAGAAGTTCAAATCAAGATCACTCCAGTTCTTTGAAATGAAGGACATCATCTAGAACCCAAGATGTGGTGGTCCTAGGATTTTGTAGAACAAACGGCAGGGAGAAGCTTGATTTTTCATTTTCATCATAATATCATGAAGGGCTTTCTGTTTTTCTTTGACAGACAAGGGGCCGCTTTCCGTTTCTTGGTGCAGAAGTGGTTTTTTTTTTGGCCATTTCTCATCATTAAAGGGGGGTATGCCCCTTTATGCAGGGGAGAGGATCCTATGAGGAACATCAGCACGGGAGGGGGAAGCATAGATGCGACAGGGGGGAAACAAAGGTGGTCTTCTTCATTTTTACCTGAGGGTGGCTGCTGCTGTTTTTTGCTCATCATTACAGGGAGGGGGGGAAACACCTGCTACTATCTTTCGGGGGGGCATTGCGTGTTGCAAAAGGGAGACATCTGCTGGGTTGCGCTTCTTCGTCTTTGTTTTTGGTGGGAAAGAAGGAATGCGAGAAGGGGGAAGGTGGGCGTTTAGTTCCTCCTGAACTCGATCATTTCCAAGGAAGGAATTAGTCAGAGCTTCGAAAGGACACAAGGAATACATGCTGCTGATATACGCAGAGGAGTTTGAGGATAACAATATTAAGGGAGCGAAATTTCTCCGAGGAAGCTCAAGAAAGGTGTGCCAAAGCTCTACCTGGAGTGATTCCCAGTGAGCAGAGTTGTTTGTGCAGGATCAAGGGGGCTACGGAAGTTTCTGCGGTCACCAGTGCTGGAAGAATATACGCTTGGGAGAAATAGGCACATGAGGAAGGGCTTTTTGAGGGTTTGATATTGGCGGCCACCTTCGTCCCTCAACCGTCAATATACACAGGGTATTTTTCTTGTCCCCATGATCTATGCTTGTTTCATGCACATCACTCATGTCTGCGTATCCATACCTTGGTCTTCTCACATCACAAAGCCCTGGGCGCAATTGCTGGGACATTTAATCAGATCCTCGATGGTGCTTGCCAAATAAATTGATGGAAATTGCTCCTCCTTGTTCGGTTTTTCACGAGGCCGTGGAAAAATGGCTGATCTCTCCAAGGGAGCGCTCTGTCTGTTGTATGTATGACAGCCAAAGCGGGCTGTTTTGTTCAGGAGTTATTGGCAAGGGGAATTCGTTCCTGTCTGTCCTCTCCTTCATTGTGCAAGTCACAAAGGAAAGGGGGAAGCGTCCGTCCGAGGAGAAAGGAGCAGTTGTAGATGCAGCAGGATCAAGTTGCTTGTTCAAGAACTCTTTGGAAAATGAGAGGCCAGGACGTGTTTCGGCTGGGCATTAGTTAACCTTGAAGGATTGCTAATCATTAAGTTATGCGGAACCTTACTCTGTGTTGTCACTAGTTAGATACCCAATTGTTGTGTTTACTTTCCATTCAGGAAGATGCGTTCGACATGTGAATGTATGATCAAAGATACGTTGGATAGGTGCATTCACTTTTGCTGGAAACTCTCCTTTTGGTATTGAGGGCGATGTTCTTTGGTTTATATAAGTGTTTCAGTTCATAATGTCTGTGTAGCCTATTCACCACAAGCACAAGCTGACATGGTTGTATTGCATTTTAATGGGAGCACGAAGCGACAGTTGGGGGGAAAAGAAAGGGAAATCATTATAATACTGAATTGGCTGAAAAGTCTCGCTTAGTACCAACAGATCTTCAGCTTTGTCTATCTTTAGCTACATGGGATTAAGTTTTGTTCATGTTTGCCTTATTTCGATGAATGGTTCATGGTATTTGCTATGATAGGCAACGCTAATTTCGAATATGAACAAAATAGACATAAGTGGTGTAAGGTAGGGTGTACAATTTATTGTTCCATTGAAGGTCGTCGACTACTATAGGACTAAAGGGTAACATATACAGAGAACAAGAGAAAGTAAGGTAGAGTGAGTAAAGAGAAAGTGTTATTAGAAATGCATGAGAGAGTGTGAGGGCAGATGTATGCATATGAGTGAGAGAGAGAGAGAGAAGGGAGAGAGAAAAGAGGGATAAGGGAGATGTGTGAAAGAGTGAGAGCAAGCAGGTGACCGGAACTCGGGAATGCATGTGCTAAGAGTATGCGTCTGAGTTTTTCTAGGTGAATGAGTGTGCGAGTGTGTATAAGAGTGCAGGTGTGTGAATGGGAGAATGAGGGTATCCAAATGCACATGTGTGTGTGCCCTTGGGAAGAGTAAGAACCATTGGAGAGTAAAGAGAGGAAATTGAGTGTGTGCGTGTACAGGTGTGTAAGAGTGTGGTGATGCATGAGGGTGCATGAGAGTATATGTATGGGTAGGAGTGAGAGTGAGAGAGAGGTTGTTAGAAGGAATTACTAGGGTTGGATACTTAGTTGTGCGCGTATGTTTCCATCTTCCCAAAGGTTACATGGGAGTGCAATTGGGGACTCAGGGGGACCAAAAGTGACCTAATATCAGAAGGTTTGGGTAAAATATCATTGTGTGCATGCACTTTCCCTTGGACTAAAAGGCTAACATTTTGGTGCGTGTGCCGGGAATTTAGCTTGGCACATCTCTATAAGAGAGTGCCATAGGTTCGCCTAGCGCCACATGTTGGCCGAGCTTGCGGACTCCAGATCTAGTACATGAGCGAGGGGAGCTCATCCTCAGGAGCAACACAAACTCAAAGAGAGGAACGCGCTCAGAGAAGAGCCCTTGAAAGAGAAAGGAGAAGGTGGGAACCGCCAGGTGAGTGGACCTCGATTGGCTCGAAGAAATCAGCCAAAAACGTGTACTCCCGTAGGAGAGTCGCGAATCAAGTGTGGAAGTTTGAAGGTGGGATCCTGAGGCCACGTGCACTAAATTTCTGGAATCAAAGTGATATTGACATCACACCTCTGTTCGAAATGGCTCAGTGGATTTCGGTTCACTTGGGAGACTTCACCAAGTTCTCAGGTACTTGGGATGAAGATCCGGATAGTTTTATCCAGCTATTTGAGGTTACCTGTGAGGCCAATGATGTAGTTGACCAAGATCAAAGGTTGAGAATTTTTTCGGCTATTCTTCGTGATGAGGCAGCCAACTGGTATGGGAATCTGACACCACAAGAGCGTGGAACTTATCAGATGCTCAAGGAAGCCTTCTTGGCAAAGTTTCGACGACAAGGCTTCCAAGATAGATTGGCCCAACAGATGGATTACTTGCGACAAGGAGTCAATGAGAGCATCGATAACTACATTCAAAGAATGGAAACGTTGGTAAGAAAGATGGGCACGAATGCCCCGAACGATGAGACATTGAAACGAAGGTTCATTTCGGGATTGAGAGATCCTACGTCATAGCAGCATATCAGCCTGACAAGACCTGCAACTTTAATGGATGCTAAGGAACAAGCAAGGCTTTGGGAGGAAGTACAATTATGCCAACAAAGGAAGATGGAACTCTTATACGAGCCAATGGGAGGCCCAGGTAACATACCAATGAAAGATCCTGGCCAAGGAAGTCCCGCATTGACGACTCCAGCTTTTGTAGCTGCCACTAGCACGCCAGGCGAGGTAAAGCCTGGGCTAACTGAAGAACGAATATTGGAGTTGGTCACACAAGCTATAAAAGCTGCTACAATGACCCAGGAAACATACACAGTAAAACCAGAGGTGACTACAAACCCCAATCAAGTGTTTCGATCAAATACATGGTGTGGAAAGTGCCATGGTTACGGCCATTTGGCTTCAAAATGCCCTACAGTCTCGCGAGTATTCACAGATAGATCACCACCTAGGATGCGTTGTACTTTTTGTGGAAGAACAAATCACACAGAGGACCGATGTTACAACAAGAGAGCCTATGAAGAGAGGACCATGAAATCGGGAGATACAAGAGAGAGACCTTATACGGGATTGCCGGCTCAAAGTGTCCCACCTACATCTCGTTGGGAAAACAGACCGACATATGGATATGGTGCTCAGGGTCAAGGAGGAGACTATCCAAGAGGAGCCGCACGCGATCAAAGAAGAGATGGTCCAATCCAGTGCTGGAGGTGCCATGGCTTTGGCCATACACAAACTAGATGCCCAAACGAAAAGAAACCAATTGATTATACCCCATGTTAGCAGCGGACAAGGGACTGAAGGACTAACGAGGCATGGCAGTCAGAGAAGAGAGTCAGAAGGGAGAGAAGGCACAGGCAGACAAGGGAGTCAACGAAGATCTGGCAAATAGGCCAATAATTTTCTTCAGGAAGAAGTACATATGAGCATTCACGCAGATTTAGCACCAAGGCAACCTTAATTTTTCAAAACCTCTACACCAAATAAATAGTGATTTTCATCACTAAAAACCATTGTAAATATCATTTCGTATTTTTGTAGCTCCATTTTGTGCAAGCCAAGGAGTCCTTGAGCTTGAGGAGCTTTAGAAGTATCTACCTGCCAATTTTCATATTTTTTGGATCTCGTTTGAGCCCTCAAATAAGCCCTGGAACCTAATTTTTAACTAGGCCGGACACTAGGTCTGGACAGGGCCAAAGCTAGTCGAAAACTATAAAAGGAGCTAGAGAGCTCATTTTTGAGGTTAGATTGTAATTGAAACGAACTTGTAAGAGCTTTCTGAAAGTCATCTAAAGAACTCCATTGCTCCTCACTCTTTGTCTTGTCGTGTGTGCGCGTGTGTGTGCATGTGTGTGCATGTTTGTGTGCTTCTCACTCACGCACTTGTGCTTCCACTTGCTCGAGGTCTTCATACCATCCTCACGTCTTCCCGGATTGACATTAAAGGAGGTGCGACTCATCACTGAGCTACACCAAATTTTGGCGCCGTTGCCGGGGATCAAGCTTCGAGGACGAGCGTGTGATGGTAAGACGTAGAGTTGACGCGTTGGAGTTGTAGGTATTTTCTTCACTCTCATCGATTTTCTTTTACTTTCTTCACCATCTTCATCACCATCATCATCATCACCACCTCCCACCTCCATCTCCATCATCGCGAAAATTTCTGTTTTTTTTTATCATATCACCATCTCCACCTCATTTCCCTCATTCCACTTGTGAGAGAGAGCGAGAGAGCGATATTGCTTGCACTGTTTTTGCATGTTTATTGTGTTTCTTGCAGGTATCATCATCACCATCCCCTCCAGCACGCTGCGCAGGTACGAAACTCATCGAATCTGTCTCGCAGTCGCCAGCCTCTGTCGATCGCGATTGACAGAAATTTCGATCATTTGGTAAAACAAAGTGCACCACTAGCACAAGCATGATGAGCACATCCCAAATCACCTAAAACAATAGAAAAATTCCGTGTTTTTCTGTCAATCGTGACCGATAGCCTCTGTCAATCGCGATTGATACTGTCAATCGCGATTGATACCGTCAATCGCGACCGACAGACCCTGTCAATCGCGATTGACACCGTCGATCGCGATCGACAGACTTCACGACCGACAGACTGCCACGTAGGATCCTGTCAATCGCGATTGATACCGTCGATCGCGATTGACAGCCACGACCGACACCTCTGTCAATCGCGATTGACACCGTCAATCGCGATCGACTGAAATTCAACGATTGATTGACTTTTGCACGTAGCCACGTGTCCATCGCGACTGATAGGCTCCCGATTGACTGAAATTGCGGCGAAAAATCCGGAAAACGTGTCAATCGCGATTGATACTGTCGATCGCGATTGACAGCCACAATCGAATCTATCGATCGCGATTGACACCGTCGATCGCGATTGACAGGCCCGACGGACACCTCTGTCAATCGCGATTGACAGACCTGTCGATCGCGATTGACAGGCTTTTCGGCCAAAAATTAGGGTTTTGTTTTTGTTCAAAATTGGGATAATTTTGGGGCAAAATAGTCAATCCATTTGCACTTTGGAGGTTCCAACACTTGAGATTTGGGAGAAAATCCTAGGATCCGTCAGCCAGATTGAATCCTGTTTTAACCCCCTAAACCCTGAACAGTCATAACTTTTTCATACGAAATCCATTTTTTGAGCTCTAGGGCTTGTTGGAAAGCTCGTTGATTTTCAGATAGGGTATTTTGAAGTTGACCATACCCAGGGGGATCAAAGTCAGGGGTCTTTAGAATTGTTGTCTTAAAAATCTCTATACAAATTAGTGTTTGTGCTTCAGGAATGAAAATCATTGGTTCTGTCTTTGGAATTTAAATCTTAAAGCTAACTTTGGAACTCTTACAGATCTATTGAGAGCATCGAAAGGCGTTCTAAGCAAGTGTAAGTGCAAGCTTGGGAACACACTTCCTGGGCATTCAAGGGCAACCAAGCAGGAAACAAAAGGTTGGAATATTCTCAACTCCCTCTGTCATTTTTTAGCTCAGGCTAAGTACGAATAGTGCTAGAGGTAAGTCAGGGCGACGATAGGCAGGTATCAAGTTGAAGACTACCTAAAAACTCAAGTTCAAGCTAAAAACCTAATCTCTGTACTGTCGATAACATAAAGGAAAAGAACCTTACGTGGGACGATCAATTCCAAGTACGGAAAAATACTCAAGTATTCCTGACGACGCAATACCAGATAAGATCATAAACATAATAACTCACTAAAAACAAATCAAGTGACTGAGACCAATTGATCGGCAATGAGGTTGTACTCTGGGCAAAAATTGGGCTACTTAGCTAGGCATATGAACCTTAGATCAGGACGGCATCTAGTAAGGGAGAGACAAAGCCTTAGATCTTCAGAGGCTAGTGTTAACCACACTACTAGGTCTTGGGCCCAGCAGTTGAGCCACCACTCATACTATCCTAGCTCTGAGACCAGTGAATCAGAGATGTCTCAAGGTATGGAGAGACCTACAGGAAGTTCAAGAGTGCCATACTTGCACAGGGTAGAAGGCCCTTACAAAACACAGTTGGAATACCTTAGGACCAACCGATTAGGTGCTAGCATCTATGAGGACGGCTTAGGAAGATCTGCGGTACAGATTAAGAATCCCGATCAATCCATTGGACTAGAGCACCCAGCAGTCAAATTTGAAAACGATGCATACCTGGACAAGGAAGGAACCATATACGTAGTCACCAGTCACCCAGATAGGACGGACGAATTTGGAAATGTGATCCCAGAAGCAGAATTAGGTGACCTGGAGCAAGGAAACATGGGTGCAGAACCTAGAACCCCTCGAGGCAAATCGGTTCTCACTAGAATTATCACACCAGAGTGGATTCCCCAGGATAATAAGAGCATAGAGTTGCTCCTCAATCGAGAGACTGACGAAGTCTTTTGGAGGTACAAACCTGATCGGCCAACTGATATAGGAGCAATCATGATCTATGAGTTTAAGGATCCTGATAGCCCAGGTAGAGTGACCTACTTAGATCACGCTTCGGAGAGGATCTTTGTGGTGACAGATCATGATAGGCATGCTTACACTTGGAAGGGTGAATTCGTTTTCCCCCAACCAAGATCGAATGTATCCTATGGTCACCCTGGAGCTGGAACATCCCAAGCTCATGGAATGCAAAGAGACAGAAGCAGAGATAGACCAGAAGTAAGCTTTGCCAACCCAATGGGCAGAGAAAGAACGAGGACGGAAACGAATAGAGTAGAACCTGAGATACTTAGAGCTCACAGGAATCACAGAAATGCGGATGAGTTCCCTCTACCACGACCTAGAGAGCACACAAGGACTTTGAGACCAACTCAGCTAGTTAAGTCCATGAAAAACTACTTCGATGGCACTGGAGATCCGTACGATCATGTGGCTGAGTTTAGACAAGTATTGAGAGCTGAACAAGTGGAGGATCTATTCACTCAGTACAATGCCTTTGGTCTGACCCTTAGAAACACTGCCCTGACATGGTTTCAACCGCTAAACGAGCGGCAGTTCAGGAGCATAGACCAACTCCTAGAGGCTTTCATTATTGAATTCTCTAAGAGTGGCATAAGACATAATACCTCCTCGCTGATTCACAGCTTCAAGCAAACCCCGCAAGAGACCGTGAGACTTGCAGGACGAAGATTTAGGCAATATCTTGAAAGATGCCCTGTTCCTGAGCTACCCACACCAGCTAAGCAAGTGGCTTTATTCTTGGATGGATTGCTAAGTACCAAATTGAGATCTTATGTGTACTTGAAGGACCCTAGGACCATAGAAGATTGTGTACGCATGTGCATTGATATTGAGGATAACCTAGGGGAGGAGTTAGAGCTTTCCAAGATATACAAAGAGTCGGATAGTGCCTCTAACCTCTCGTCCACGCAATCCACATCAATCGAGGAACTTGTAGAGAAAGTAGCTCAGAAATTAGGGGTAACTAGCAAACAGAGCCCAAGGTTTGCCCCTGTGAAAAGGTGCTATACTTGTGGTGGCGACCACATGGCGAACGTATGTCCCGTTATGGCTCAACCCCAAGTTAATCCTAGTAGCCAGTACTGCACTATCGAACGAAGATACACAAATCACATAGCACAAGACTGCCCATACAACAAGCAAGCAGTTAGGCAAACCTACCCACAGCCATACCCTCAACAAGGAAGATACCAGAACCAGTACCCACCTCCGCAGTATGCTAGGCCTCAACAAACCTACCAACCCTACCAAAACCAGCAAAGACCTCAGCCTGTGTTAGCCCAACAACCTCCAGCTCCATCCAACTTGATCCCTGTAAAGTATGCAGCAGCAGAAGAAAACCTAAACCGAGCTATAGTCCCCATAACACCATTGCTTTCAGAAAGTGATCCCAGTGACCATAGCTTTGATTCTACGCATGTTGAGAGTCCCCAGGCTTACTTCATGCAGTCTCCTAAACATGGTGAGTCTTACTATAGTGAAGAGCCAAATGAATCTAGTTGGGAATCGGATTACGCAAATGTCATGTACGCAAACCCCAACCCTAGGCCTCAACCTAGGCAGGTAAGACCTCCATTCCCAAGAGGACCGTGCTACAGATGCCAAGGAGATCACTTCATTCGTGATTATCCCTTACCTCCACCTACACAACCCCAGTCAGTGACGATCCAAGGCTTTTGCCAAGATTGTGGAAAAGAGCATCTCTTACGAGATTGCCCAAAGAACCCCAATAATATGCCAAAAATTACGCCTATCAACGTTATTGGATTAGTGGTAAACTCCACAGAAAGTGTCACTTCCACTGCTCCGGTACAGGTAGTCACTAGAGCTCAAGCATTGCAGCAAAACCAAGGGGTAGACCAGGAAAAGAGCCCAACAGCTAGTGAAACTGAGAGCATAACCAAGAAAAGGACTAGAGCGTGGAAAGATAGTCGAGAAAGAATGAAAAGACAATGGGCTAAAAAGATGAGTGAACTTGAGGAAAGCATAAGAGAAACCAAAGCCAGGATAACTGAACTCACATCTCAAACTCCCTCTCACACTACCCCACCACCACCTTTCCCATCGCCAGCCGACCAGCCACCTTCCAACCCGCCTCACCTAAACCCACCACCCCCTAGAGTAGGATCAGTCCTAGCAGATCCCACTCCCGAAGACCTTAATATGATGCTTAAAGCATATCAAGCCAGAATCCAAGAAGGGCCAACCATAACCGATCATGAAAAATGCTACCCTAGAGCCGAGCTAGAGCTTGAACGAACTAAAATTTGTGCCAAAATGGTGGAATTGGCTCAGACCATGTTTGAAGCTAGTCGCCTCTTTAACATCTCTAGCTCAGCTAAGACGCAGTTACATTTTGATGGACTGCTAGAAAGAATAGAGAGGCTAATTGCACAATCAGAAAAGGAACCTGCCCCTCAAAGAAAGGAAAGGGCAAGAGACCGGATAAGCCAGCCTCTTCAGGAAGCCCATGTGCCTCCTCAAGAAGCTTATCTTTCCCCCCAAAAGGCAGAAGAGCCTCCCTCGAAAACTCACGTACCTCCACAGGTTGCCTACATTCCTTCTCAGGGAGCATATGAGCCTGTTCGGAAAAGTAATAGAATAAGTAATCCTCCCCAGGAAGTTTGTGCTCCAAACATCTATGAGAGCGAGGAAAGAGCCAACGAAAGAATAAGCCCTCCTTCCCAGGTTGCTTATGTGCCTAATTCTACGGAGCCAGACACTTCTTCTTCTATGAATCGATTTGCACCAGACTTCCTACGAGAAATTCAAGAAGATAAATGGGATAACGAAAGTGAAGTCGCCCCTCCCTTTGAACTTGTGGATGATGCACACGACCAATTCCCACAAGACATCCCATCTATTTACGGGGAACATGAGAGTATTCAGTCTCACGAGAGATTGGACTTTGAATCCAATTCCATACAAGAGCTACCCCATTTCACAGGCCCATGGGAAGCCAAGTCCACATGTATGAGAGCACCCACAGTCATGGTAAGAAACGAAGATTCAGTCATACCTAGGAACACAGAGGTAGTGAAGAACACTAACGTGCAGTGCAATCTCAAGTTAGAAGAGCTACTCAAGGTTAGACCTGAATCGTGGAAACATGTAACCAAACAAGTACCTGAGATAGCAAAATCTCGTTCCCAGGTAGGATCACATAGGACAGTGCCAGAGATACCCTTGGATAAGATAGGAGATATGTGTGAAGGTGAAGAAGGGAACACCTATCTTCCCATTACTTATCAGGAGTACACCACTAAGGCAATTTTGGACTCAGGTGCAGGAGTTGCAATTGCCACCACTTCCCTGTGGAAACGTTGGGGCAAGCTGGCACTCAGGCCAACGAGAATGAAATTGCAGATGGCCGATGGTCACATAGAGAGACCCCTAGGATTGCTAGAAGGAATAACTCTCACCACTTGTGGTGTCGAGTTTGAACATACCTTTGCTATATGTGACTTTAGCAAAAATCATGCCTATGAGATGATTTTGGGACGACCATTCATGCGACAGTTGCAAGTGGTACAGGATTGGGGAACTAATTCCTTGTACTTGCAACACCTAGGTGTTACGACCAAAGTCAATCTCAAGGATCATTCTCATAGAGATGTCCCTCCTATCCAATGGAATCCCATCCATAGAGCCAAAGATGACACGGAATCTGTGCATTCCATAGGGTCTGGATCCTCATGGATGCATGAAGACACTCATTTATGGATGTGCAAGGTTGCAGTAGAAGAAGAGAAGAGAGAGAAAGCCAGAGAGGTAGGTGCAAAAGAAACACATAGATCAATTCAAGACCCAGCCTATGCACCTGTAGTTTTTCCTGATGAGGAATTTGAACCCCATGGCTGGGCAGAAATCCTAGCAACAATGGACGTAGCCATCAATGAAGAACAATGGACACCTCACTGTGATGAGGATGGCTATGATATTTCAGTCTTCTCCATAGAGCCAATCATGGGAGAGGCAGTTCTAGAAGAATGCGAACCTAGCCCTGATGCATTTGAGGATGCAAGTGAATCCGATCTAGAGTCAATCATTATGGACCCACCATTTGCATCAGACGAAGAATACTTCCATGAAATAGAATTTCAACCCCAAAGGCATGGAGAGCTTACAAATGATGTAAGATTAGCAACACATGTGACCCCGAAGGAAGAAGGAAAGAAACGAAAGAAGAGAGAAGTCTCACCAGAAGAGGAAGAATCTTTGTTTGAGGTCCCAGAAAATTTTAAGAAGTATGAGATAGACGACAAGAGAGTCATGATAAGAATGCCTAAACGAGAGGCTCAAGCAGGAGAGGCCTATGATAACAAAGAAACCACCAAGAAAATAGTTGTAGCCCTAGAAGAAGGAGAGGAGAGATGCACGTACATAGGCCATGACCTAACAGAGGAAGAAGAGCATGCGTTAATTGCCTTGCTAAGAGAATACAGGGATGTATTCGCTTGGAGTTACAAGGATTTGAAAGGTGTTGACCCTGACATATGTTCACACACTATCCCCATGACCTCAGATGCTAAACCCTCTAAGCAGAAGCCATATACATATAACGATAATTACGCTGCCAAGATTAAAGAGGAGATAGATAGATTGGTTGAAGCTGGATTTATCTATGAAATTGAGCACACTGAGTGGGTATCCCCCATCGTAGTGGTGCCCAAGAAAAATGGCAAGCTGCGTGTATGCATTAACTTGAAGAAGGTCAATGCAGCCACAATTCGAGACAACTATCCGCTTCCCATCACAGAACATCTCTTAGAAAGAGTGGCAGGCAAGGAAGTGTACAGCTTCCTTGATGGATTTTCGGGTTACAATCAAGTAGCCATAGCTCCAGAGGATCAGCATAAGACAGCCTTTGCCACAGAATGGGGCATTTTCGCCTTCAGAGTAATGCCATTTGGGCTTACCAATGCACCAGATACCTTCCAAAGGCTGATGTGCCATGTATTTAAAGAGTTCCTGAGGAAAAACTTAGAAGTCTACGTTGATGATCTTTGTGCTCATTCCAATATTAGACAAACCCATATTCCTGAACTCAGACAAATCTTTGACAAATGTAGAGAATATCAGGTCTGCCTGAACCCAGAAAAATGCGTTTTTATGGTCAGGCAGGGCAAGATTCTAGGACACATTGTGTCAAAGAATGGCATATCCACTGATGAGGAGAAAGTGAAAGCCATTGCGGAGCTACCTAGGCCAAGGAATGTCAAGGAAGTACAAGCTTTTATGGGGCATTGTGGTTATTACCGACGATTTATACACATGTATGCCGTCATTGCAAAGCCCACGTATGGACTTTTGACTAACTTTGAGTGGACGGATGAATGTGAGAATTCCTTCCAGGAGCTTAAACGACGATTATGTTCAGCACCAATCTTGACCACACCAGATTGGAATAAGCCATTCCATGTTCATGTGGATGCATCCAATTATGCCATTGGATGTGTGCTTGCACAACCTACTGGTGAAGGTAATATGGATCTTCCAATTGCCTATGCCAGTAGACAGTTGAATGCAACTGAACGAAATTACACCACTACGGAGAGAGAAGGCTTAGGCATGGTATATGCAGTTAAGAAATTTAGACACTATTTGCTTGCAAATAAGTTTAAGTTTTTTACTGATCATCAGGCTTTGCTATACCTCGTAAACAAACCATGCAATACAGGAAGATTAGTGAGGTGGTTTCTCTTACTAATGGAATACGATTTCGAGGTTGTGGTAAGAAAAGGGAAGACTCATTTGAGAGCAGATCACCTTTCCAGGCTCACATCTGGAGAAGCCCCACAGGGAGTATCAGATGATCTTCCTGATGCTTACTTGTTTAATTTGGAAGTGGTGCCGCAGTGGGCTAAGCCATTGGTACCAGTATTGACATACGGGCCTAACCATCCAGTGGTAAACACACGGAATAAAGAGGTTGTAAAAGCCCAAAAGTACCACATCATGGCAGGAAGTATGTACAAGCACACAGATCAAGGGATCTTGGCTTGTTGCGTAGAAGAGGATGAGTACGCTAAATGGTTGCAATTAGCACATGTAGGTGCGTTAGAGCAACACTACTCAAAGCGACGAACTTTACAAACTCTAAAGAGACTCGGTGTGCATTGGCCGACTATGGAAGCGGATGTCCAAAAGTTATGCAAGGAATGCCCAATCTGTCGCACTAAACCACCGGTGGAACATGCCACTCTTTATCATGTGTCCATAGTGCCGGATTGGAGCGAGCCTCTAGTATCCTTCCTGAGGACGAAAACATTCCCTCCAGACATGACTCTGGCTAGGAAAAGGAGTTTAGAACAAGAAGCCCAGGATTACTCACTCATTGGTGATAATCTATACAAGCGTGGTAAAGATGGTTACCTGAGACTATGTGTCCATGAAAGTGAATATCTCAAGATCTTGGATACTGCTCACCAAGGTGTAGCAGGAGGACACTTTGGACCAGATCGGGTGATCAAGGCAGTATTATTTGCGGGCTTCTGGTGGCCTACCCTTCACATGGATGCACATACCTATGTGAAACGGTGTGATGTCTGTCAGAGAACTCAGTACCCTATACGAAAAGATGAGATGCCATTGAAACCTATGATGGGTGGACGTGCATTCTCTAAGTGGGGAATAGACTTCGTAGGTCCTATTAATCCCCCAGCTAAGGGTTCTCATGCAGAATACATCATTGTTGCGACAGACTATCTAACCAAGTGGGTAGAGGTAAAGGCTACGACAAAGAACGATGCTCAAACAACTGCTAAATTCTTGTTTGAGAATGTGTTCACAAGATATGGGCTACCTATAGAGCTTGTAAGTGATAGAGGCACTCATTTCTTGAACGAGGTGATTGAGAATCTACTCCAAGAATTCTTGGTAATACACAAGAAGTCTGCCCCCTATCACCCTCAAGCTAATGGACAAGCTGAGAGCACTAATAAGATCTTATGCAATGTACTGACGAAATTAGTGAACAATAAACGCTCTGATTGGGACAAACAGCTACACCATGCTGTTTGGGCATATCGAGTTGCCTACAAAACGGTACTCCAAGCCACCCCCTTTCAGATGGTATTTGGCCAAAACGCGGTGCTACCTTTAGACTTTCTGATACCTACATTGAAAATAGCACAAGAGCACGAATGGACAGGTCATGAGCTCTTCTCTAGGATCTTTGACCTTGAACGATTAGGAGAAACAAGACTGAGAGCAGCTGCAGGAATCTATGCAGCTAAAAAGAGGCAGAAGGCATACTTTGATGCCCATGTGAAGGATAAGGGCTTGAAAGCAGGAGATCTAGTTTTAGTTTATACATTGAAACAACATGCAAGGAAGCTAGAAAAAAGAGGCTACGGACCTATGATCATCAATAGGATCTCAACAAGTGGAGCAGTGCAACTAGCCACATTAGAAGGTGATGTTCTACCAAACTATATTAGCGGATGCAGAGTTAAGTTGTATCAGGAACCTCTCACAGAGGAAATGCTAAGTCGACTCAACACTGCTAAGAAACGCAAAGAGGAAGAAAAGCGAATTCGAGAAGAAGCTCAAGCAGAAGCCCTAGAGCGCATACGAAGAATGAAACTAAGAAGACAAGGTAGAGAGCATCCTAGGCAAGACGCATATGCAGATCAAGGATATGACGTGGCTATGTGTGAAGTTTCAGGTGTTAGCTCACATAGAATAACTGACCGACGTCCTTTCATAACCTTAGATATAGGACAAGGAAAGAGTGCAAGGACTATAAGGGCCTTGATTGACTCAGGCGCAGCCACCAGTGCTGTTAAATCGTCTTACTGTCAAGAGTTGCAGTTAACTGTCGATCCTATGGAAGCATATCTCATAGGATTGGGAGGCGTGGAAACCCCTTGCATGGGCGAGGTGGAACTTCCCCTCTATATTCATGATGAGGCAATGACAGTTAAAGCGCTAGTATGCCAAGACGAGGACCTCACGGAACCCCTTGTCCTGGGTCAAGACTGGATTTATGACCAAGCAGTCAACTTAGACCTAAGAAGTGGACTTCTTCAGGTATGGGTGAATCAGACTAGAATTACAATGGAGTTAAATAATGGAGCACTCAAGGAACTAGGAAAGGCACAGACTGCTGGTCCCTCCAGGGGCGCACACGAAGCTGACCATGTTGTTCTTGTCCAAGGCTCTGTGATGCAGAAGAATGAAGATCTCAAAAAAGGAGTCAGAACCACAACGGAACTCCTTTCTTTTCCAAAGGCTAGAGGGAGGCAGCAACCAAAGGTGGATCAAAGGCAGAAGAAGCAGAGTACTACCTATGTCAGAGATCAAAAGTACCTGCGCAGCAAAACGTCTCAGCTAGTGAAACAAGTGTGGGTGCGGAAAGGAGAACACCCGGTTGCACTCAAGCCAACCACACGGGCAAAGCCTCTTATTAGTAACCAACAACACGACACTAATAAGAAGTCTTTCATAAGTTCTTCTGCTAACATGAAGTCTATTTGGGTGCCCAAAAGGTCGATGAAGGCTAGACCACAATCAAGACAAATCTGGGTGCCTAAGGCTTGTTTGCGGGCTCAAATAGCTACACCAAGACCATACCCCATACAGTATGATCCATTCACTCGCACAGCTGGCATCCACTCATTTTCAACAATCAGGAACACACCAAGGCCCATGAGCTCGAATAGAATCACTTGTAAATGGGTCCCTAAAAAGCCTCATTTTCAAGCCGACACGCCTATAAAGCTCTCGAGAGTCTCTACGAAACCCAGAGCAAAAACTATCCACTGCATTTGGCAGCCCAAGACTTGTAACAAACCCCCGGACCCCATTTGTAAATCCATGTCAACCTACTAACCACATCACTATCACACTACATCACTCCACTTAACTCTTAGGTCTACCGAACGACTAACCACACACACACTTGCACCGAGCACTTACTAACCCATTATTCGCTCCCGACCCTCATGTTAATATTGTAATGGGAACAACAACGGTTCTCTCTTGTCCCGTACAATGTTAACACATGTTTGTATATTCTCACAGAGACAGGCAACAAGAAGTAACATGGCCGATACGGTAGGAACCAGCTCCCAGGCAGGCACCAGCCCCCAAGTTGTGGACATTGAAAGCCTTCCGGTCGAGGAGGAATTAAAGGAAAGACCAGTGGCATTACGGGCATTACATGCCATACCAATTCAGAACCCTCCACAGGGTCATACAATGCCGGTGGGCAAAGCTTCACACTGGTTCAGTGACGTTGCTGGACCTCTGGGTGAAGGCACATATATGTGGGAGTCCGAGGTAGAATTCAATGGACGTTGGGGCAGATACCATTTCTTTACCAGGGAGTTTGAAAAGCTACAGAACAATGAAGGACTGAAGTCGATATGGAAGAAGGCGGGGCTTTATGATTATTTCAAGTTCCAACTACCAAAGCCAGATTTTCTAAGGTGCTCATATTTAATTAGTACCCTCACTCCCAGCAAGGACAAGAAAGGATACAGCTCCTTTGTGCTCCCATCACTCACAAGGGGCAATGAGCTGAAGCGTTTCCGCTTGACTATCAACTTGGTGAGAGAAGCTCTTGATATGCACGGAATGCACATTCCTACGGAGAAGGAGACTATGGTCCCCGATAATATGAAGAACAGGAATCTGACAAAACTGAAGGACATGGTGGCGATGACTCCCACGATAGCCATTCATTTACGTATGGTCATGCAACACTTCGCATTCCCCGCGCAAGACAGGTTCACAATGCCTCCCAAAAAGATCTGGTTTAGCCTCTACCTGGCGGATGCTTTTGATTTGTCCATCAATATGCCCCACTGGATTATCGACCAGATTCATATGGCTCATCAGAGATGGTATAAGAAGCAAAAGTCTGTGTTGTATGGTTGCTGTGCACTTACAAGAATTGTATACAGATGTCTCGCATATGATGTACCGGTGCAGAGGGCTCTCATTTGGTCCAGAGCACAGGAGTTTCAACGTAGATTGTCAGCTGTGGGGCCTCCCTCAAAGAAGATGAGAGGCACTGTCCAGATGCCTTGTGCACAAGCTCGCGGTGCAACCCTAACGCCTGAAACAACCCCAAGACTTCCCCGACGAGTGCAACCATTTACTATCAGGTTACCCAGGCACAGCACAGATGGTCCTAACCTTGTGTTTCCACCAGTACCGACTGATCTGGAATTCCCTCATGGATTCACTCTGGAGGATCTAACGGACGAGGAAGTTGCTAGAATCATCGACGTTGTAAATGCGGAAGTTGAAGCAGAGCAAGCTGGTGGACAGCAAACTGCCCCAAACCAAGCCCAGCCCAGCCAACCGGACGTAGTCAATGTGGACGATGAGGAAGAAGCACATGAAGAGGCACAGGGTGGACAATCTGAAGCAGAAGAACAAGAGTATGATCAGGAAGCCCTACAAGTACTGGAAGGTGCCCCCGCCTATACTAACGCATTAAAGAAGCTCTACGATACGATGAACCGAGTCCAAGAGCAACACAGGCTATCATTAGCTGCAGGTAAAGCCCTCATGAACCAGATTCTGGAGGAGGAAGGCGTGGACGAGCAATACCGTGCCACCCTGGAAATGATATCAGATGCTTTGGGAGTACCTGAAACGGTGCATACTGCACTAGCGCAATCACGAAGGACAGAGAAAAGATACGGAAGACGTCCCCCACGAGCAGGGAAACAAATGAATGTATTAGGATCAGGACCACAAGGCACCCCCACAACCACGGGCACTGCACACGCCGCTCACGACACCGAGGAAGCCCATATGTCAAGTGCACCTCCATCACCTCCCTTACCACCTTCGCCTCCCTCTCCACCACATTCACCTCCCATTACCAATGTAACAACCACCGTTACCGCCTGCGAGCCCACCGCCATGACTGAAGCACAAACCGCCAATCAACCCACACACCCTCTCAACACCTCCCTATATACCTCCACTAACACTGTAACCTTAACGATAGCTACTGACATCCCCATCCCCCCACTCACACTTTCGGGTAGTTCACATTCACAATTGCACACACCACTGTACACATTCACCACAATCACTGCACCCACAATTCCACTATTCACAATCACTCCCACTGCTGTTTACACCACGGATTTTATGGATATATCACCTTCCACAGCACCTCTCCCTCCCCCCATGCCACCACAATCTCCCATTCCCCCACCACCCACTTCACCATTTTCCAGCACTGCATTCACACTTCCCTTCCCCTCTCCCTTCCCCTCTGCACATCACACCCTCCCTGCATCCATCCCCATTAATAATGTATTCAATAATATGTATCAGTGCATGTCTCAGTTACAACAACACTATCAGCACCTCGATGCTCAGCATACAAGCTTGTTCAGGAGACATGAGGAGTTACAAGGAAGATTCACTGATTTAGAGAAAGAAAAGCATCAGTTACAACAGCAGTTTAGTGCATTGCAAGAACAACATGAGAAACTCGTGGCAAATCCACTGCAGCCTGATGCAGAGGAAAGACAACATATGGATGATTTGCTACACTCACAAATCACAGAGAACCTCAAGCTCCGCCGCAACATGGCTCTATTACGAAAGCATATGTCTGCAGCCCTAGAAGAAAATAGACGGCTCCAGACACAAAACGAAGAGAACTTGGAGTTAGCCATGGAAGGTTCCCCACAGGAAATTGACCCGGAGAGATTTAAGGCTATTCCCTCGGACAATATGCAGATCATATTGGAAACCCATGCGGATCTCCTCGAAGCCCATGCAGCCTTAGAAAAGGAAAGAGACAAACTACGAAGGCAATTGGCAGCTCAACTAGCACCACCCAAAGAAGTCCCAACCACAGCTGACACAGCTGACGAAGTAGCAGCACTCAAAGCACAACTCGAAGAATTGCAAAAGAAAGTGCTTGTATATGAACGACAACCCTCCCCCTTGGCAGAACCAGAACCTGAAGACCTAGTGCCAATCGAAGTAGAGGAAACTTTTGAGGACCCGTACGTTCCGATGCCAACACCCGGGGGTAAGCAAACAGAACAGGGCATGGACACAATTGAAATTGAGGCACCTGAATGGATGCAAAAATTAGAGAAAGTAGCCACGACGCATGATGACAGGGTGGCAGTCCAAATCGCATTGATGTCAAAGTTGGAGGAGGTTGTAATAAAATCTGATTATTTTCAGAATCTCTCACACCATAGGTGGATCGGCCCATCGGATGATCTGTATGTTCCTTTTTGCGTGCTAATGGCGGATTATAACGCAGAGATCAAGCACCACACCTCAAGGGAACCCACCTCTGCCACCCAATTTGCACCTGACGACATCCCAGAAAGTGCCAAGCAGGGACATATTCGCCAACCGATGTGGAGAATTCGGCTGCTTGAAACATACCCGGAAATGGTCAGAACATGGAACAACATGCCCTTGTACATCAAATATAACCCATGTTATTGCCCTGTATTTCGAAGGAGATCATGGCCGGAGTACACACAAACAGTGCTGACGATTAAAGGATGTGAGAAGTGGCTCAATTATGTGTACTTCGCACCCCCGAAGGGCCCACCTACGATTGGATATATGATTTCGACGATTCGACATTGGGGGGTCCGGTTCAAGAATGTACCTGATGTCATGACTCAGATGTGCCTGAAGATTTTCGAACTTATGTTGATCACCTTCAGGACCTTCAAAAATGTCAAGGAACCGCATCTCTCAGCATTAGGATTTAATGAAGGTAATCAGGACCTTGTATACGACATGAGCACAACCCCATCGATTAATGTTATGTATGCATGGCACGCTCGCATCAAATATCTACCGGCATGCTTCAAACAAACGTTTGAAGAGATGTTTGTCACGGGATTCTGGGAATATCACTCCGAGATATTCATTCCCAGACCATCCCATCTCTTGCAGTTGTTTGCAGTGGAACAAGCTCTCCATTCCGAAAAGCTACGTATACCACATCCAGAGGTTCCCGGGCCGGTAGATTGGGATGCGCTACTCACAGATTTGGCCAAAGGATTGAGGATTGCCGAACATCACTTAGCGCAGGATGTCGTCAAGTACTACATCCAAAAACCCACACAACAAGGGTCTGTCAGGGACGACAGACGCGAGAGAGGGGGGGGTGTTAGCAGCGGACAAGGGACTGAAGGACTAACGAGGCATGGCAGTCAGAGAAGAGAGTCAGAAGGGAGAGAAGGCACAGGCAGACAAGGGAGTCAACGAAGATCTGGCAAATAGGCCAATAATTTTCTTCAGGAAGAAGTACATATGAGCATTCACGCAGATTTAGCACCAAGGCAACCTTAATTTTTCAAAACCTCTACACCAAATAAATAGTGATTTTCATCACTAAAAACCATTGTAAATATCATTTCGTATTTTTGTAGCTCCATTTTGTGCAAGCCAAGGAGTCCTTGAGCTTGAGGAGCTTTAGAAGTATCTACCTGCCAATTTTCATATTTTTTGGATCTCGTTTGAGCCCTCAAATAAGCCCTGGAACCTAATTTTTAACTAGGCCGGACACTAGGTCTGGACAGGGCCAAAGCTAGTCGAAAACTATAAAAGGAGCTAGAGAGCTCATTTTTGAGGTTAGATTGTAATTGAAACGAACTTGTAAGAGCTTTTTGAAAGTCATCTAAAGAACTCCATTGCTCCTCACTCTTTGTCTTGCCGTGTGTGCGCGTGTGTGTGCATGTGTGTGCATGTTTGTGTGCTTCTCACTCACGCACTTGTGCTTCCACTTGCTCGAGGTCTTCATACCATCCTCACGTCTTCCCGGATTGACATTAAAGGAGGTGCGACTCATCACTGAGCTACACCCCACTATGTAGGTACTGTAGTGGAGAGGGCCACTTTGATGAAGATTGTCCAAAACGGAGAGCTGCCGCCGGCAAGGAAAAAGGACCAGTAGGATCCTCGAATTACGTTGATACTCAGATGCATTCCATAATGGGAGCTCAAGAGCAAGTTCCCACGATCGGAGTAGTGTTCAAAACACCGAACCCTCAAGAAGGCTCTAGCTCGTCAATGCACTTTGTGGATGCTTACGAGGCCAAGAAACCACACAAAGATCCAACTGTGGCAGTAGTCACAAGGACTCAAGAGTATTCGAAGAAGAATCCAGGAGGCGAAGGTGAAGAAGGGAGTCAAGAGAAGATCGTTGAGCGTGAAGAGGTAGAAAACCAAGTTGGAGGATTTGTTGAGCAGCAAGAGCTTGAGGATGGGGAAGAGATTGAGATCCTTCCACCAGTGACCAAGGAGTTTGTGCCAGGCATAGCACCATTCCCTGAAAGATTAAGAGCTCCGAAGTATAGGAAGGAAAAATAGAGTTTGGAGGAAGTGGACATTGTAAAGTTGCTTGTTGACACGGAAGTCACGCTAGACATTGGCACATTGCTAAAATGTTCACTTGCTTATAGGAAACAATTCTACAATGAATATATTAAGAAGTCGAGGAAAGCTGGAGATAAAAAGAGACAAGATAAAGATGTCCAAGGGATCATTCAAAGCATTACGAAGCAAATTGATTCGAACGCTCCAGCTGTGACAGTCGAGATTAAAGGGTATGCAGTCCGCGGTGCCCAGTTAGATAGTGGAGCCGCAGTCAACCTTATGACTGAGTTCATGATGAAGGCTTTGGGCCTCAACCACATGGAAGAAACGCCGATGTCCTTGAGAATGGCAGATCAAACACAAGTGAAGCCTGCGGGTCTTTTAAAGAATGTAAGCATAGTTGTGGGCGGTCTAGAGTTTAAAGTTGATTATCTGATAGTAAGACCAAGGACCTCAGAGGTTACCTTCTCGATCTTACTTGGACGGCCATGGCTGGTGCAAGCCGAATGTGTGCACGATTGGTGCACAAGATTTATCACAATTGGACCAAAGGTTGATCGAATACAACTTCAAGTGTCTCCAAACTTGACTGGCAAGAAATCGACAACAGCTGAGGAAAGGGAGCAAAAAGCAAAGGAAAAGGTTAGACAAGAAATGGTGCGCATAAGATTTGCCCTGCGCACGGAGACTTCTAAGGACCTTTTATAGGATGGATTTAATCTGCAATTGGCCGATCTCCAACATGCGAAAGTGGGCGAGTACATAGATCCTCTATGTTACAAGGATGACTCAGACCAGGATTTGTTGGGATGGTTGACACATACAAGTGAATTTGAGTGCTACATGTTGAGTATAGACGCAAAGGAAAATAAAGCTACTCAATCCCTGGAGAAGGGAACTTCAAAAGAAGAGTTGAAACTGGAGCTAGCTCCGACAATGGAAGTGCAACAGTTGAGAGAAAGGGTTAGAATGCTAGAAGAGGAGCTTCTAAGGAGAAGTCGACAATCAGACAGAGAAGCGGAAAGCAAAACTAAAGCGCGGGAAGCCATTGCGAAAGCCGAAATTAAGAAATTGGGTGCAGTTGAAAAAGAACAAAACAATGATTTACTGGCCAACCATGCACGCGTGATTGGAGAGCACGTTCCAATCACGGTGTCATCAAGGAATAAGGAATATTTGCGAGAAGCTCAGTTGGAAAAATGGGAAGTTTTTCCAGAAAAGTTCTTGAGTGTGGGGTCAGAGCTACCGGATGGAGTACGAGATTGCATTAAAATGGCACTCAAAAATTTCAGCAAGGCCTTTGCATGGTCATACAGCGACCTGAGAGGAATTGATCCCCGAACCTGCCAACATTATATAGACTTGGAAGAAGGCACATGACCAATATGTCAATGACTTAGGCGAACAAATCCAGTCTACTCGGAATTGATCAAGTTGGAATTGACTAAGTTATTGGAGGCAGGATTTATATATCCCATCGCATCCAGCGAGTGGGTATCACCAATTGTAGTTGTTCCGAAGAAAAATAAGAAAATCCGTATTTGCATAGATTATCGAAAGTTGAACGAGCGCACAAAGAAGGATCACTTTCCTTTGCCATTCACTGATCAAATCTTGGACAGAGTGGCTGGCCATAAATTGTACTCATTTTTGGATGGTTTCAGTGGGTACAACCAGATCCAAATCCATGAAGAGGATCAATCAAAAACTACTTTCACCACGGAATGGGGCACATACGCATATCGTGTGATGCCATTTGGATTATGCAATGCATCGGCCACTTTCCAGAGGGCAATGATAGCTACATATCAAGACTACTTGCAGGATTGGATGGAGATATTTCTCGATGACTTTGCGATCAGAGGCGACGATGAAAACATGATGGAGAGGATCGAAGCGATTTTAAGAAGAAGCATTGAAAAAGGCATCGCATTAAATCCTGAAAAGTGTACATTTGGAGTACGAAGAGGATTGCTTTTGGGACATGTTATTTCTGAAAAAGGGATCGCAGTTGACGATGACAAAGTACAAAAAATTGGACAACTTCCACCTCCTCAAAACTTGCGGCAACTCAGAGGATTCTTGGGGCATGCTAATTATTATCGACGGTTTATATTAAATTTTGCATCCTTAGCGGCACCACTGACGAATCTTTTGAGGAAGGACCAACAATACCAATGGACTGAAGAGTGTCAAGTCGCATTCGACTCGATCAAAGAGAGATTGATAAATGCACCAATTTTGGTAGCACCCGACTGGACGAAAGAATTTCATGTTCATACAGATGCTTCTCATACTGCGGTTGGAGCAGTGCTCTGCCAAGCCGATGAAAAGAAGTTGGACCACCCTATTTATTACGCAAGTCGAAACTTAAATAGCACGGAAAGAAACTACACAACTACAGAAAAGGAATGTCTCTCGATGATCTTTGCAGTAAACAAGTATCGGCATTACTTGATGGGAAAGCATTTCACATTTTATGTGGATCATGAACCCTTAAGTATATCATTAATAAACCCGAGCTGTCAGGGCGACTGATGAGGTGGATGCTACTTCTCCAAGAATTTCAGTTCACAGTGGTAACCAGACCAGGCAAAGCGCATATATTGGCCGACCATTTATCTCGAATTGTTAATGAGGAGCCAATCTCTGGTGTGCCCGATGATGCTCCTGATGGGCATCTATTCCAGGTTGATGCTAAAGTACCTTGGTATGCCGACTTGGTGAATTTCTTGTGCACTAAAATATCCGCCAAGAGCAAACAAGAGAGAGAAGCAAAAACTATTAGCATTGGCGAAGCACCATAGCATCATTGGGGGGCAACTCTATCAATATTTTGTTCATGAGAGCATTTATCGAAGATGTCTCGAGGAAGAAGAAGCAGCCCTAGTGTTGAGAGCATTACATGATGAACCCTGCGGTGGACATTTTGCTGGAGAATTGACGGCAAGAAAGATTTTATTGGCTGGGTATTGGTGGCCAACGCTGTTCAAAGACTCGCACACATACTGTAAGAAATGCGACAAATGCCAACGAATGGGCAAACCCACATTAGCACATGCTGCTCCTCTTATGCCGGTGCTAGCTCTTAAGCCGTTTGAGAAATGGGGAATTGATTTTGTGGGGCCTATTGATCCTCCCTCAAGACGTAGATCCAATAGGTATATTCTGGTCTGCACTGACTATGTTACCAAGTGGGTAGAAGCCAAAGCTCTGAAGACTGACCGAGCTGTTGATGTAGCTAAATTTTTGTATGAACAAATTATCACTCGATTCGGATGCCCGTTGGAAATAGTGAGTGATAGAGGAACGCACTTTGTCAACGAACTGATCGAAGAATTAATGGAATTATATAAAATCAAACATAGGAAAAGCACTCCATATTACCCGAGAGCGAATGGACAAGTGGAGGTCACCAACAAAGTTCTTGAACAGATTCTAACAAAGACAGTAGCTGTGCATAGGAGAGACTGGGATGAGAGACTTTTGGAAGCCTTGTGGGCATATTGAACATCCTACCGAGTGACGACTAAGAGCACTCCGTTCTCCCTAGTATATGGCGAGGAAGCCATCTTTCCCATCGAAAAAGAAGTGCCGACATTAAGAGTGGCCATCGAGGCTAGGATGCGAGAGGAAGATTCATTGAAGGAAAGGTACATACAACTGGTCAAGCTGGAAGAAAAGAGACTCATTGCACAGCAAAGTCTGGAAGCTATTCAGAAGAGACGTAAAGAGAGGCATGATAAAAATCTCAGGACCTATGCGATTCAAGAAGGGGATTTGGTGCTAGTCTATGATAGTAAATATTATAAATTCCCAGGGAAGTTACAGACAAGATGGGCAGGACCGTTTAAGGTGGTGGAACTCAATTCCAATGGCTCCATGCAAATTCAAGATTTAGGAGAAGAATATGCTCCCGTGAAGGTTAACGCGCTTCGAGTTAAACCATATTTCAAGTGATATTAGGACGGGAGAAGCCAGACAAGATCCAACGGAGGGACGTAGTAGACTCCTTGTACATAGACGTATAGTTATAGATAGATATATATATGCGCATATGTTAGTCATGATTTTTGTTGTCATAAATATTATCCTGTGCTAGCTCAAGAATTTTGGACTTCTAATATTTTTGTGTTATGCAGAGACTGTTAGGAGCTAAGTTACAAAATGGCAAATCAAATAACGCAACTCTACTTGTACGAGTTAAGGATATATTTCTCAGACCAAACATTCGCCCGCATGGACATAGATGTCGACGACTTTGAGACGGAATATGATGTTGACGAAGCGCATTGGCTGGTATGCTTTATAAACCAGGGTTTGGATGTTGCGTTTTATATTGAGTGTTTTGAGGAATACCTGACCCGACATGTAGGATGGGTGGGAGATCGATATTACTATTTTGATCCTTCTAGGGAAATGCCTAACGAGGAAAACGATATCACGTGGGCTTGGGCAGATGTGCTAACGATAGGAAGTGATGACGGAGCTCCTGAAGTTGAGCCTGACTCGCCTTAGGGAAGTTGTCGGGATGCGAGTACGATGTGAGGCTACATGAGACATCCCGGAGACTCACATTCTAGGACACCTAAGGATAGGTATACGAGGGACTAAGGCATAGCCGGCTGTAGTTACCTAGTGAAAAGTCAAATCCATGAATACATATGTAGTGTCTGTAATTGAGAGAATGGAGTGAAGAGGTGGTTGATCTGTCAAAGGCTAGAGTGTATATGTTTGCATGCATGTGTGGGAAAAGTGGGAAAGTCCCTTTCTTCCTCTCCCTAATTCTCAGGACTGGGCAAATTAATTAACTATGAAAAAATAAAAAAAAAGAAAAGAAAAAACCTTGTGTTGTTGTCATTGTACCAATGTGCTATGGTGGGCTAGTAGGTGGGTGGACTTATCCTAGCCGGGTGGTTAGGACCACGAGCCGCAGCTAGTTTCGCCATAGGCTTGGGATGTATATGTTTATGTCTTAGCTACGCGCCATAACGGGTTGGTAGGTAGGTGGAGCCATCGTGGCTGCGCAGTCATGACCACGAGCCGCATCCAGCTTCGTTATGGGCTAGTTGATATATGTTATGTGTTATCATTGTGTGTTTGTGTGTTGTGCGCTGCGTTGCATTGGTAGATGGGTGGAATCAACCTGGCCGGGTGGTCAGGTCCACGAATCGCATCCAATGTCGACGTAGGCCAAAGTGTGAAAATAAATAAAATCTACCTATGAAATTATTCCCCACTCCTGAGGGGGAGAGAGAGAGAGGAGAGGGTGATGATCGCCTGGAAGGGAACGTTATTTACTTGTGTGATTGGTATGTGATAGCTTGTGACAGATCAGCTCACTTTGAATCAACATTCTTGAAGGCACGGAGACTCTATATGTACTTATGGATGAGGCTTTACTGAGGTAATACAACGGTCTTGCTTTATAACTTGTGTGCTTTATCCGAGGGTTTTCCAATGTGTGGGGGCACTCTTGGGTTTTTATGTAGGTCTTGACTTGTACTCGGGTCTCGATGGCTTTTGTGGGACGACGATGGGGATTCTTAGGGAGTGTCTGTTCATAGAAGTATGTGTAAATAGCGAGTTGTAGGTCAATTAAAGGGGTATGCATTTTGGGGTATGTTGCATCTCTTGTTGAATTCATTTCGGTTGTTGTTGTTCATTTTGGTATTTTCCATTTTTGTTTTTTCGCAATGATAGTTGCATAGGTAAAACATGGAAAGGTATGCATGTGTTATTTTGGTTGAGACTATGTTCATAATGGAATGCATGAGCAATTTGATGTATGTGGAATTGGAGTTGCATATATGTGCATGTTCTTGGATCATTTGGAAGTGACTGATTTGTATGTATTCATGAGTGATTTTTTTGAGCACTAATAGCTTCAATGAGTGCAGGTCCACTTGGAATGATGGCTCGATGAAAAGGTATGTGAACCAATTGTAAATTGACATGTTCATGGCTGTTTGGATTATATGGCAGCAAGAATGGCTCGTCGAGGATGACTTCGCAGATAAGAAGAGGGGAGTATGTTAGCTCACAAAATGGTTGGTTTTATGCACTAATGTGGTTCTATTTGGCAGGAAAACATGTTTGATTTCAGGTACTCGAAGGGTGATTAGGTGATTGATGGGAAATATTTGGGGACTACATGATGACTTCTTGGTCAAAGAGGAATGCTGTCGAGGGAGGCAATACCTGGAGATATGACTTTTACTTATGGTGGTTACCGCATGTGTGCTTACACAGATGGTCTATCTCAATAAGGCACTCGACACATTCAACACACCAATTGTCTCGCCATGTATTATGCGATGCTTACATCATTGATAATTATGGCTAGTGTCATCATGTTCAAAGATTGGGATGGACAAAGGGCTTCAACGTGGTCTCTGAAATCGGTGAATTTATAACAGTTATATATGGAATAGATTTGTTGCATTCAACGGAAGCTTCCAGTAACACTAGAAGACCATTGATGGTTGTGGGAGAAATTGCAACTTTGTAGCATATGCATATGCAGCAGCGATTTTGGTCAGTCCACTGAGAAACTGCATAAACTTGGAGTATTGGGCTGTATTATTTGTGTTGTTGGCTCAATTGTAATTGCTCTACATTCGCCTCAAGAGTGTCCCAGTGAATTTGTGAAGCAAGCATGGAAACTATCAATACAACCTGCACTTCTTTTGTATGCAGCATCAATCCTTGTAATTGCACTAGTTTTGATATACCACTTTGCCCCGATGGGGTCATACACAAGTAATGATATTTGTTGGTATATGCTCCCTGATGGGCTCACTCTTGATTATGGGTGTCAAAGCATTAGGCATTGCTGTAAAACTTACATTTGAAGGACAGAGCCAGTTTTTCTCCATGCCATCAACTGTGGTTATGAGGACAAATCAGCTTGGGGTAAGGGGATTGGCTGGATATATGGATCAGCGACAGAAGATATTCTTACTGTTTTACAATGCATTGTCGAGGCTCGTGAGGATACCATTGGGACATGCTATCATATGGGTTGTCGCTGATCCGGTAATAGGACCTTATGAAAGAAGTGTCACACATACATAATGCAGCATACTTGAGGGGCTTTCTTACTTTTTGAGAGGGTGCTGCACATCAATCACTAGAGTTTTCATTGCATACTAGAAGTTCAAATCAAGATCACTCCAGTTCTTTGAAATGAAGGACATCATCTAGAACCCAAGATGTGGTGGTCCTAGGATTTTGTAGAACAAACGGCAGGGAGAAGCTTGATTTTTCATTTTCATCATAATATCATGAAGGGCTTTCTGTTTTTCTTTGACAGACAAGGGGCCGCTTTCCGTTTCTTTGTGCAGAAGTGGTTTTTTTTTTTGGCCATTTCTCATCATTAAAGGGGGGGTATGCCCCTTTATGCAGGGGAGAGGATCCTATGAGGTCAGCATGGGAGGGGGAAGCATATATGCGACAGGGGGGAAACAAAGGTGGTCTTCTTCGTTTTTACCTGAGGGTGGCTGCTGCTATTTTTTGCTCATCATTACAGGGAGGGGGGGAAACACCTGCTACTATCTTTCGGGGGGGCATTGCGTGTTGCAAAAGGGAGACATCTGCTGGGTTGCGCTTCTTCGTCTTTGTTTTTGGTGGGCAAGAAGGAATGCGAGAAGGGGGAAGGTGGGCGTTCAGTTCCTCCTGAACTCGATCATTTCCAAGGAAGGAGTTAGTCAGAGCTTCGAAAGGACACAAGGAATACATGCTGCTGATATACGCAGAGGAGTTTGAGGATAACAATATTAAGGGAGCAAAATTTCTCCGAGGAAGCTCAAGACAAGTGTGCCAAAGCTCTACCTGGAGTGATTCCCAGTGAGCAGAGCTGTTTGTGCAGGATCAAGGGGGCTACGGAAGTTTCTGCGGTCACCAGTGCTGGAAGAATATACGCTTGGGAGAAATAGGCACATGAGGAAGGGCTTTTTGAGGGTTTGATATTGGCGGCCACCTTCGTCCCTCAACCTTCAATATACACAGGGTATTTTTCTTGTCCCCATGATCTATGCTTGTTTCATGCACATCACTCATGTCTGCGTATCCATACCTTGGTTTTCTCACATCACAAAGCCCTGAGCGCAATTGCTGGGACATTTAATCAGATCCTCGATGGTGCTTGCCAAATAAACTGCTGGAAATTGCTCCTCCTTGTTTGGTTTTTCATGAGGCCGTGGAAAAATGGTTGATCTCTCCAAGGGAGCGCTCTGTCTGTTGTATGTATGACAGCCAAAGCGGGCTGTTTTGTTGAGGAGTTATTGGCAAGGGGAATTCGTTCCTGTTTGTCCTCTCCTTCATTGTGCAAGTCACAAAGGAAAGGGGGAAGCGTCCGTCCGAGGAGAAAGGAGAAGTTGTAGATGCAGCAGGATCAAGTTGCTTGTTCAAGAACTCTTTGGAAAATGAGAGGCCAGGACGTGTTTCGGCTGGGCATTAGTTAACCTTGAAGAATTGCTAATCATTAAGTTATGCGGAACCTTACTCTGTGTTGTCACTAGTTAGATACCCAATTGCTGTGTTTACTTTCCATTCAGGAAGATGTGTTCGACAAGTGAATGTATGATCAAAGATACGTTGGATAGGTGCATTCACTTTTGCTGGAAACTCTCCTTTGGGTATTGAGGGCGATGTTCTTTGGTTTATATAAGTGTTTCAGTTCATAATGTCTGTGTAGCCTATTCACCACAAGCACAAGCCGACATGGTTGTATTGCATTTTAATGGGAGCACGAAGCGACAGTTGGGGGGAAAAGAAAGGGAAATCATTATAATACTGAATTGGCTGAAAAGTCTCGCTTAGTACCAACAGATCTTCAGCTTTGTCTATCTTTAGCTACATGGGATTAAGTTTTGTTCCTGTTTGCCTTATTTCGATGAATGGTTCATGGTATTTGCTATGATAGGCAACACTAATCTCGAATATGAACAAAATAGACATAAGTGGTGTAAGGTAGGGTGTACAATTTATTGTTCCATTGAAGGTCGTCGACTACTATAGGACTAAAGGGTAACATATACAGAGAACAAGAGAAAGTAAGGTAGAGTGAGTAAAGAGAAAGTGTTATTAGAAATGCATGAGAGTGTGTGAGGGCAGATGTATGCATATGAGTGAGGGAGAGAGAGAGAAGGGAGAGAGAAAAGAGGGTTAAGGGAGATGTGTGAAAGAGTGAGAGCAAGCAGGTGACCGGAACTCGGGAATGCATGTGCTAAGAGTATGCATCTGAGTTTTTCTAGGTGAATGAGTGTGCGAATGTGTGTATAAGAGGGCAGGTGTGTGAATGGGAGAATGAGGGTATCCAAATGCACATGTGTGTGTGCCCTTGGGAAGAGTAAGAACCATTGGAGAGTAAAGAGAGGAAATTGAGTGTGTGCGTGTACAGGTGTGTAAGAGTGTGGTGATGCATGAGGGTGCATGAGAGTATATGTATGGGTAGGAGTGAGAGTGAGAGAGAGCTTGTTAGAAGGAATTACTAGGGTTGGATACTTAGTTGTGCGCGTATGTTTCCATCTTCCCAAAGGTTACATGGGAGTGCAATTGGGGACTCAGGGGGATCAAAAGTGACCTAATATCAGAAGGTTTGGGTAAAATATCATTGTGTGCATGCACTTTCCCTTGGACTAAAAGGCTAACACTTACCAAAGCAGAGTACTCACCTCTTCACAACTCATACCTTCTCTTAAGAGCTCTTGCCATCATGTGAGTACCTCAGTTGGACTCGTAACTCCCCGACAACGGCGGCAAAAAACATGTGTACCTAAGTGACAACTTAGGGACTTGTGATGAAAGAGACTATTCCTCTATCACTAGCAAGTACATATAGTGGGGATCACACATTTAAATTATCAATCCAAGAAGTATCTTGAACCTAATCGAGTGTATGATGAATTGCACTTACACAATGGTCAATGAAGTGAAATAGCTACCATTGGATGCAGATGAGTATTATCTCTCATATTCATCACTCGCACAGGTGGAAATGGTGTCACGATACATGAAACAGCAGTAAGCACAAAAATAGACTTTTCTCTCAGCTCCAAACTTGGAATATGATCAATAGTGGGTTCATTTCTAGCTCTCGACAAGATGCATCCAATGGTGGCATTCTTGTCCGATTCTGACAAAGCTGCTTCAAGTTATGAGCAAAAAACGGACCTGCGCAACTCAGCTAGTTTCACCACACACTCCTCATGCTTCAGACACACATTACACACTTCATAAAAGCAATGAATTGGATAGACAACACTTCCATGCACTCATTCCAAGCTACACTCACACATGCAAGCTCAAAAGCAAGGAGATACAAGAGGAAGAAGAGGCAAATTCGAAAATCTGAGTTCTTGCTTACTCACAATGGCAAAAAGTATTTACAAAGTGTCACCAAATGACTTATATACATGTACCCTAAAAATGACCCTTTCACACAAGAGATCAGAACTTTTATTGGATAAATGTAATCTTCCATTGTGTTACAAGGATTATGATACAATGTTTGGGATACATGAGGTTTTCATAGAAATTTGAAGAACAAAATTGGTGCTCATAATTTGAAAATTTTGGGGCTCCTTTTCCTGTGCTTCTTTATTCTGCAACAAGTATTGAGTTATTTTTTAACAAGGACACCGATGAAGCGTTTTGGAGGTATAGAATGGAACATGCAAATGAAATAGGATCAATCACTATTTATGAATTCAAGGGCCCTAATATGCTTGGAAAGATAGTATACCTAGATAACACATCAGAACGAGTGTTTGTAGAGTTTGATCATGCAAGACATGTGTATACATGGAGAGCCAATTTGGTATTTTCCCCATCTTGAGCACATGCGAACACTAGCCATCAAGGTGTGAAACATCCTCAGCCCATGGATCCCAAAGAGATAAGAACAAGGAAAAGCCAGAAGTGAGTTTCACCCACTCCACAAGAAGAGATAAAGCGACTATGGACACTGATAGATTGGAGAGACCAAGAGAACCCAAACGACAAGGTGGTAGGGATGACTTTCCTCCACCTAAAACCCATGAGCATCCAAGAATATTAAAACCTACCGATTAGTAAAGTCAATGAAAAATTACTTTGATGGGACAAGAGATCCCTATGACCACGTTGCAGAGTTTAAGCAAGTATTGCGAGCAGAGCAAGTGGAAGATATGTTCACACAATACAATGCATTTGGACTTACGCTGAACTACACACCCTTAATCTGGTTCCAACCTTTACAACAAAGGCAAATTAGGGATATTCATCACTTGTTAGATTCCTTTATCAATGAGTTCTCAAAAAGTGGAATTAGGCACAACACTTCCTCATTGATCCACAACTTCAAACAGACCCCCCAGGAAACAATCAAACTCACAAGACATAGGTTTAGAGAGTATATTAAGAGATGCCCAATGCCAGAACTTCCCTCACAAGAGAAGCAAGTGTCTTTGTTTTTGGACGGCCTCTTGAGCTCTAAACTACGATCTTATGTATATCTAAAGGAACCCAGAAACCTAGAGCAATGTGTATGGATTTGTATACAGATTGAGGATAATTTAGGAGATGAATTGGAACTTTCAAAGGTCTACAAAGACTCAGGTAGCTCCTCTCAATCATCCTTGAAACATTCTAGCTCGATAGAAGACCTAGCCAAAAACGTGGCCCAAAAACTAGGTGTCTCTAGCAAGTAGATTCCCAGATTAAATGTTGTTACACTTGTGGTGGTGATCACATGGCAAATGTGTGTCCCAATGTAACACAACCTCAAGGCAACCCTAGTGGCTAATACTGCACAATTGAAAGGTGGTACACTAATCACACAGCACAAGATTGCTCATACAACAAACAAGTAGTCCGACAAAACTACCCACAAGTATATCCTCAACTAGGTAGATATCCAGGTTAGTTCAATACTCAACCTCATTACTACAAAACCCCATAGAACTACTGTTATCAGACTTAACCGAGACCTCAACCAATTTTGGCTCAGCAGTCACCCCTTCTAGCCAATGTAATTTTAGTCAAATATGTTGTTGTAAAAGAAAATCTCAATAGGGTTTTAGTGCCTTCTTCACCCTTGATCACTGAAAGTGACCCTAATTCTAACAGCTTTGATTCCACCTATGTAGATAGGCCACCAACATACTACACTGAGTCACTTGAACACATGGAAGCATACCACTATGATAGTCCACCATTGGAACCCAATTGGGAGCCAGACTACACCAATGTAATGTATACCAACCCTAACCCACAGTCTCAGTTGAGACAGCCCAGACCATAGGGCCCTAAAGGACCATGTTTTAGGTGCCAAGGAGATCATTTCATAAAACAGTGCCCACATCCTCTTATAGCAGGACAATCACAATATTACAACATTCAAGGCTTTTGTGCAGAATGTGGAAAAGAGCATGTCATAAGATATTGCTCTAAGAACTCTACTAATGCCTCAGAAGTAACACCCATAAACATGATAGGTATTGTGCATACTTTAGATGGATCTACAACTACATATGTACCAATCTAGGCTATGACAAGATTCCAAGCATTGTTACATAATCAACAAGCTAAACCTGATAAAATTGTTGAGACCGGTGAGGTTGGAGAATCGAGTGGAAGAAAAATGAAATCATGGAAGGATTCTCGAGAAAGAATCAAGAGGAAACAGAGTAAGAAAATAAGTGAGTTAGAAGGAAGTCTAAAGGAGACTAGAGCTAAAATCCTAGAATTAACTTTGCAAGAGTCGAACCAGGAGATCTCAAACCAGAGACTAGGGGCAAGATTAAAAGAAGGACCCCATGTAGCTGAATTGAGTAAGAATTACCCAAGGGTAGGCTTAGAAATTGAGAGAACTAAGCTTTGCATGAAGATGATAGAATTAGCCCAAAGCATGTTTTAAGCCTCTCGATATATCAGTTGGAGTAACATAGCAAAACCAGAGTTACACTTTCAAGGACTATTAGAGAGGTTAGAATACTTGATTTCTAGCAACGAAAAGAAGAGTCTGTAGAAGAACCCTATTGTCCCAGAGACATAGGAAGGTAATGCACTATCACTATCTCAAGTTCCAAATACCGAGGGTGAAGAAAATCTTTCCTCCATACATAAGTATTTACAAGGGTTTCTAAGAGAAATCCAAGAGGAGAAGTGAAGATGAGAGCAAGAAACACATCCTCCTATTCAAGAGATAGATGACTTGAAGGAACAATTTCCCCAAGACATACCCTTTATATACAATGACGTAGAAGAAGAACAGCTTAGTGAACAAATAGAGTTTGAACCTAATTCCTTACAAGAACTACCTAAGTTCATAGGACCTTGGGAAGCTAAGTGTATCAACATGAGAGCTCCCACCATAATAGTCAAAAATGAAGAGTCAGTATACATGTGGAAAGAATTGGAGATATGAGTGAGGGATAGGAAGGTAATACCTATCTTCCAATAACCCAACAAGGATACACCACTAAAGCCATTCTAGATTTAGGAGCTAGAGTAGCCATTGCTACCACTGCTTTATGGAAAGGTTGAGGTAAGCCAACATTAAGACCCACAAGATTGAAGCTACAAATGGCTGACAGACATATTGAGAAGCCATTAGGCTTACTCGAAGGCATATCTCTCACCACTTGTGGTGTAGAATTTGAGCACACCTTCGCCATTTGTGAGTTCGGGAAAAATCATGCTTACGAAATGATATTAGGAAGACCATTTATGCGATAGTTACAAATCATACAAGATCGGGGGAACCAACTCCTTGTACATGCAACATTTAGGAGTGACCACCAAAGTTAACCTCAAGGATTACTCCCATCACAATGTGCCCCTAATATAATGGAATACCATCCATAGGTCATCGAAAGAAATAGAGTCTATGCATTCGTTAGAATCAGACCCTTCACGGTTGCACAAGACACTCATATATGGATGTGTAAGGTAGCCAAACAAGAGGAAGAATGATTAGAAGCTAGAACTTTAGGTTCAGAACCACACCCACGAACACTTGAAGATCCTGCTTATGCACCGATAGTGTTTCCTGACAAGGAATTTGAGCCTCATGGTTGGGTAGAGATCTTAGCTACCATGGATATAGCAGTGAATGAAGAACAATGGACCCCTCACTATGATGAAGATGGATATGACATCTCAATCTCTATGATAGGGTCTTTGGAGGAGGAGTCTATCCTAGACGAATGCATGGATTTGACTCAAGAACAAGATGAGACAAGTGACAAGGACCTAGAGCCCATTATCATGGAACCGTTCTATTCAACAGAAGAGGAGTACCTTTACTTTGTGGAAGCCACTACCCCTAAGTTGGGTAAGGAAAATCAAATTGAACAACCCAAGTCACTCATAGAAGATACAGAAAGTAAGCACAAAAAGAAAAGAAGGAAATCATTTAAGACAAAAGAAGAACCCCTCATGGAAGTACAAGAGAACTTCAAAAAATATGAAATAGAAGATAGGAGAATCATGGTACGAATGCCTAAATGAGAAGTAGGCACTGGAGAAGTTTACGACAATCGAGAGGAAAAAAAAAGATAGTGGTTACTATTGACATCCTTACCTTCATCTTCCAACAAGTCTCTGTCCCATTGTAGCAGTAGGGACTTCATGACAAAGAAGTGGGAAATGGAATCCCTTTTTAATTTGTCAATCTAAGAACAAGCTAACCCGATTGGTCTTAGAGACTAGTGCTTCATAAACCACACATCAATCATGCTCAAAGTATGCAAGCAAGCACACTTGTAAGAAAATGTAAGAGGAGTGAAGGTTATTAGAACAAACTAGATGTATAAAAACACGAATTTTCGGAAAACACAACTCAAATTGAGTGATTCAAGTGCCTTTTCCATGCCATTTTTCATGTAGATTTCAAATATGGCCATTGAATATGGAGATCTAGAGTGAATCAACGAGCGAGAGAGATTTGTGCTCACACAACATTACAAAAGTGATGATAGAAGATAGATTCAGCAGAGATTACTCCTCAAAGACTTCACACACAAGTAGAACATACATCCACAATTGCACAATCAACCAAATAACACAACAACACTTCCATAAAACACAGGAAAGACAAAGGAAACAAGAGTAGAAACAAGTATCACAGTCAAAGGAGCTTCTCTTCTCATTACTGCACAAGATACAAGAGGAAATGGCTTTTATACTCTTTTGGAGAGAATCGTGATTTCTGCCCAGCAAAGAGTCGTGATTTCCTCCAAATCTCTTCTCCACACAAATGGAAAGGTTTTTTCCTATCTACTTGGGGTTGGATGCTCCTGGGTCACTATCAGGAAGACTCTTCCTGAGTGTTACAAAATTGGAGCTTTTATTTACAAGGCATCAAGATAAAACACACTTTGAAGTACTTTGTCAACATTTCCTCCCCCTCCTAGATCTTTTGATGTCCTCATCAAACTTTCAAAATATGTACATCTCCTATGGCTATGGTTTTTCTTAATTTATTGTGTGTCTAACTACGATTACTAGTTATTTCTATTTGTACACTTCCTGGAGGTGCTTGTGCTGCTTTTGCTCTTCTTTGTTGATGTTGTTGATTAGCTCGATTAAAGCCTTCCTCCAGTTGACAGTCGCGACCGATGCATCTACTTTATTTTGGCTCCAATATTCTAGGTATGCCGCTTCATATGCAAGGATGTGTGCCTCAGGACCCAGAGAGACTCTTCCAAAAATCTCTGAGTCTGTCTCAAAAAAACCCGTAGTGAATGCATCCTTGAATGACTATAAATAGATGTTGTGCATAAATATAATGCATACATAGTATGCCATCAGACATTGTCTATCTGGCATTTTGCTAAGGTAAAAAAGAAGCATGTTTGTGCTTGAATGGAAACCCAAAAACTTTAGAGTTCCAATGTTGACCTCTGAAAAACTCTCCAAATAGGTCTTTATCATAGTTAGTATGCGGCTCTATACAATGACTGTGTAGTCTTGTACATCCCTTATGTCTTCCAAAAATGCGTCGATTACTTGAAGCATATATGACGGTTTTCCAACCGTGTGGAGGTCCTTCTAACTTTGCAAAATTTAGCTAGGTTCGAGGTATTTGTCCATCCCTCCAACATTCCCAAAATGGTGGCCACTCCCTTCAGTGATCGCACTGTGGACAATATGATGGGTTAAGCATGAGACTAACCGGAGTATTTGTCCACACATGCCGACATTCTTTCTGCTTATTCAAAAATTCTCTTTGCCATCGAGGGTTAACCGTATGAATAATTCTTTGGTTAGTACAAATTGGCTTTTAGAGTACTCCAAAAATTGATCAGGCTTTTTTTGCAAAATGCTTGTCTAGTACTCTTTTATTGATTCGCATAGATATACTAGCGGCATGTCTAGGATGTCAAAATTGGACAATGTTCTTGGTGGCTTCTTTAGCTTGTGTAGCAAAAACTTGACTAGCTTGGCCTCGTATCTATCATACAGTCATTTTAAGTATCTAATTCTATTGTCCCTATCTGTAAGTAATGTACAAGAGAGGGGTGGTTCCTCAGGATTTGTCTCATTACATCTGTCAATCATTTCATTTATATTTTCTACCTCCATCTCTGTATCCTTAATGGGGCTTTTGTCTCCTTGTTCTGTCTCTTGAGCTTCCTCTCGGATGTGAGCTTGCACCTCTAAGACTTTGGTTTCCTATAGAAAGAGTTCTCTTATTTCAGCCTCCACTTCAACCCTACATCCATCTATTATTTGCTAAATCTGAGCCTTGAGTGCTTGGCAATGTTCTGACATTTCTCTCAAGTATACGTATAGTTGTTTAACTTTCTCTTCCACCTTTACCTTTGCTGCCAAATGTTCCTTTACCTCGGAGACTTCTCTTCTGGCTTCCTCTAGTTCTTTCTCCAATTTCTTCACTCTAATGAATTTTGGCTACTCTAGAAAGCTCTGCTACTATCCAGATCCAAAATGGAGAGCAGTTCATCGTTTTGTTCCTTGATCTTCTTGAAAGACAAGTATAGTAGTGGGCACTTCTTTTTGTGATTCTCTATTTCTTTATCTTTTCCTCAGAATTGCAAGTCCTTTTGTTTAAGTTCCTCTACGATCTCTTGGATGGTATGATCTCTCACCTGAACAGCCTCTTTGCTCTCTATACATTTCTGCTCCAAATTTCTTTGTTCCATCCTGTTGTTCTACAAATCTTGCATGCACATCTCTTTTTCCTCCTAGAGCTTGATCATTTCAGCCTTCTTACTTTGTAAGTGCAATTGGTATACTTCCAGCTCATCTTTGACTATCTTGAGTGCATTCCTCTCACTTCCTATCTCCCTGTATTTGGCCTTTACCATTTCTTCAAATTCACATTTCATTTCTTGGCGTTCTTTCTTGGCCTCACTCAACTAGTGTCCTATGGCTATGATCTCCTTTGTTACCTTTATTATTTCTCCTTGAAGTATTTCATTGTCCCGAATCAGAGCCTCATTTTTCTTGAACAAATCTTTCCTTTCCACATCTTCTAGGTTTCTACTTGTTGTCTCTTTTCTTCTTCCATTCTTATTCGTGCCAGTAATGCCCACCTTGACCCCTGAGAGAACTGTTATGCTCTTTGGTTGATTATGGTCTTGATTTCTTGAAGTTCCCCATGCTATTCCTTTTCTCGGCCTTGGGTTAGAGCCAACTATAGCTCTTTACCTTCCGTTTTTGGCTTCTCATGCTCTAGCTTTGTTGACTTATCCTCCTCTGCCTTCACTCTATTCTCTGATTCAGTCACAATTTCTAGGTTTTCTTCCTTTTGTTCATGTTCCTCTTTATCTTTCTCCTTTGCTCCTTTCTCCTCACTTCCAATCTCCCTTGCTAACCACTCTGTCTCCACATCCTCGCAACTATCTGTGTTATTTTCTTCCCCCAAACTGCTTTCTTCATCGGATTTGCTTTCTTTGCTCTGGGCATCCTCTTGTTGTGTGGCTTCTTCTTGGAGGCCCTTCAATTCACTTTGAGTTGCCATAGTCATTTCCTTAGCCATATCTCCATTTTCCTCCTCTTCTTGGAATCTGATGTGGTATTCTTTCTTGGGCTTTTCCCAGTGAAGCCGCTCCACAAATATTTCTGGTATGGCCTTCTACACCACCTCCTTCTCTTTAGCTTCTTCCATTATGACATCCGGGTCCTGGTACACTATCATTTCTTGTCTTTGATCTTCTTCCTCACAAGTGGTTAAAACCATTGTTTTCTCCTGTTGTGTTTCCTTCCCTACTTCTATTTCAAATCCCATGGATGCATTGAAGAAATCATCCAAGTTTGCTTCTTGCTCCATTTCTTTAAGTTTTTGGACATTGGACTCTTCTTGTGGACTTTCTTTCTCTACTCATTTGAATAGTTGTTGCAACAGTTTCCTTTCTTCCTCCTCTTCTTCTTCACAATCTTTTTCTTCACTAATATGATCCCCGTATTGCTCTTCCAGCTCTTGAGGTTGTGGTATGCATGCGAGTTTCATATCTTCTCTGGTTACTAGTGTGGATCCACCTTCTAGGAGTTTTGGTGGGGGCTCTAGCAAGTACGGCATTGGCTCCTCGTAGGGCCTCTTTTTTCCATCCTCCTTTGGGAATCTCTTGTTGCTATTGTTGGGGATGTAAGGGTCATGTGACCTTACCCCCATATTCATATATATACATCATATATAGAGCATTGCCTCAAGAGAGTTCATTATGTGGGTTTCGAGGCTCCCACGCATATCCGCGCATCACTCCTCTCTTCTCTCTCGCTCCATCTCCTCCTTCTTCCTCTTGTTCTGCACACCAAAGCCCTTCATTGGTATCAGAGCATGCTGAAGGCTTGTGTGCAAGAAGCTTCAATGGAAGTTTAGGTGAGAAGAGGTAGAAGTGCAGGTCGGCATCTCTTGACAGCTGTTCAGTATTTTGGTCATAACTCGAGCTACGAAGCTCGGATTGACGCGTTTTAAAGTTTTGTGTGTAGCTAACACAGAGAGCTACAACTTCACAGAAGGGCGCAGAACCTGGTTCGGACTTCTGAAGTGCCGAAAATTTGAAAAACGCAGAGAATTGTAGAAGGCAAATCTACATTGAGTAGGACAGCAAGTCGGTTTTTTTGTCATAACTTGAGTTCTACAACTCGGAATGCGATGATTCAACTTGCTGCTCGTAGCTTGGAAAGATAGCTACAACTTTGTAGAAGAACTCAGATCCAGATTTTGAGTTTTAGGTTGCCGAAATTGCAAAATACAGAGCAGTACTGTTGCAAGTGAAAGTGAAATTGACAACAGGTGCTTGTTTTGAGCATATCTTGAGCTACGCACCTTCGATTGAGGTGTTCTTTATGTCATTACGTAGCCAAGAGTTAGATCTTGAAGTTTGCTGAAGAGCAAAAGTTCAGATTCAGAGGTTATCACCTCTGAAACAGCAAAACACAGAGCAGTACAGTTTTGCCCAAACAACTCTAATTGCACTTGGAGGTTGAATTGGCTTTGGAACTTCTTCGAGAGAGAATTTTTGGTGTGCAAGCTCTTATTTTTAGAGCTTCAAAGCATTGTACATGTATGATCATTGTGGTAGCTCCTCCATATGAGAGTAGAGCATGATCTTCTCATGCGTTCGGCATGTAAGATGACATTGTGGTATACTCTTTTTTGAGGTTTATGTCATCATGAGTTTGATCATGGATGTATAGTGGCATTGTGGTCTATATCTTGCTTATGCCACTTGGTTATGGATTTACTTGCCGGTTGCACATACTTTTGTGAGAGTTGATTTTGGATCTTGTTTGGTACTTGTATCTTTGTTTTCTTTGCAGGTACAGAATCCAGATTGGAGCCTCAGTTACACGTTCGTTTGTCACCATCATTAGCATTTGGTCATTGATTGATATATATTTGCCAGTGTGATTCTTGGCATATGTGGATGGTGATTCCCACATGGTTATTTTGGTTCTAGAGTCCATTTTATAGAGGAGATGCTGCCGAAATTTCATGGGCTTTTATGCTAGAAAGGAGCTCTAGTGGATCTTGAAGCTTGTGCGATACCTTTGGATCATTGTTTATCTCCATTCATTTGGACTTGGTCACAGGTTATTTGTGATAGGTTGGACCATCTTACAAGATTCATTCTTGAGTGGGAGGTGCATCACCATTATATTGGCATATATTGCTATCACTTTTTGGCATATGTAGTTGCCATTATCTTTGATTACATCAGTGACAGGTGGTGACAGATTACTCATTGTTCCTTTGATATTGGTTATCTTGTTTGATTGCTCAGTTTCCAGGGGATACTCTGTCGAAATTTTCCCAAGATTCTTTCACATCTATTTGGTCACTTTGGAGACTTGGTGAGCAGGTTTATGCTCATGGTTTTATATGTATGGTAGATGCATGGTTATGTGACAGGTGGTTCACATGGTTCCTTCTCCATCGAGACATTTGTGATGTGAGTTATGCATATGGATATGCAAGTGTGATCCTATTGAGGATAGAGTATTGTTTCTAGTCTCTTGTTACATTGCTAGTCTTGGATTGCCAGCATGGTATCTTCTCGATTTGATGGTACTGACTTTCCAAGATGGAAAGCTCAGATGTGGCATACATTGGTTCGTGCAGGGTTACACATGTATGTGCATAGAGATGCACAGAGGCCTCGTGACATGCCCAATCATGTATGGATGGATATGGATGCATTGGCCAGCTCCACTATCCGATTACAGCTTGTGGATTCTATATATGAGTCTATTATGTATGAGGAGACGAGTAGTGCATTATGGCAGAGACTACATGATATGTATGCGAGTCCATTGACTCATGTGAGACATAGATCACATCGACGACTTCGATGTTGACACTGTGGTCATGAGGGCCATATTCGACGACGTTGCTTCAGGCGGATGCGACGACGACGTCAGAGATATGCACGTGATGCAGATCAGTTAGTGATTTCAGGAGAGTCTATGGCAGTTAATTATGCCAGTGATGGTGATATCACTTTCTCCTATGGTTCATCTCAGGATTCCTCTTGTTCATTGAATAGCACACATATGGATTGGTTGCTTGATGCATTAGCCAGATTTCATATTACACCACATCGTGAGTGGTTTTGTCGATTCTCAGGTGAGACTCGTGGATGTGTGCAGTTGCCTGATGGTACGATATATGACATTGAGGGTGCAGGAGATGTATGCCTTATGCTACCTAGTGGAGCATCACTTATACTCAGACATGTACGTTATGTGCCTTCATTCCCTATGAGCTTGATTTCAGTTAGCCAGTTACAGGAGAGCAGATGCTATGCATTCCTTGGTGAGCATCATTTTCAGTTGCAGTTGGGACAGCTTATGCTTGTTAGAGGTGCCAGGATTGGGCACATGTATCCACTGCACGTACTTCATGTGAGAGACAGGCTCGTCTCAGTGGGAGTTCAGCCTTATGTGCGATGTGAGACTCGTCATGTCTCATTTTGTCTACCTATAGATAGGTCTATGGACATTCTTGATGCACATGTATGGCATGATTCTGATGCTCAGATGGATGCACATGTAGAGCATGTTTTGGATGCTCATGATGCTTCTATGGAGCATGGTTTTGTTGATCATGTGGATGCTCATTTGGAGCATATTTTGGATGATCAGTTGGATGCTTTAGAGCATGATGTGGATGCTCATGTAGAGCATTGTGATGATACTCAGTTAGAGTGTGATAATCAGTTTGACCTTGGTGTTGATGTTGTGCAGTTAGCTCATGTAGAGCATGACCATACACTTGGTGTGGTAGAGCAGGATTGCTCTCATGGTACACAGTGTATGGTAGAGCATAGTAGCTCTCAAGATGCACAATTAGATACATTTTTGGTTGAGAGGATGAGTGATTTAGATGTTGATGAGTCAGCGATCATGCAGTCATTCTTGGATTCGCTCATGCCAGATGTTGACATAGATATGTCAGGACATGTTGGTCTTGACGATGGTGCTTTGGATGCCTCGGATACAAGCATGGCTGACATACTTAGGTTAGCCATAATAGCACATGTTTCGTCAGCATTCGGGAGTCTGATGTACGAGTTGTTATGCTCGAGACCAGACATTGCAGTTGCTATTGGAGCATTTGCACTTGGAGTTGTCAGTCGTTCGATGATTGACATAGGCATAGAGCGAGTGGGAGCTTTGCAAGAACTTTGTCAGTTCTTGCATCAGTCAGATGTGAGCTCGACTCTTATCGATATGAGTCTAGAGCAGTTTGAGGTGCATGGATACACCTTGTTTGAGGCAGTTGGTGTAGGCTGATCTGGTATGGGTAGAGATCCGGACTCTTCCTGTACATTATTGTATAGTCCTACATCATTCTTTGTATATTTTTCCACTTATGGTCACATTGACCCTTAAACGGGAGATTGTTGGGGATGTAAGGGTCATGTGACCTTACCCCCATATTCATATATATACATCATATATAGAGCATTGCCTCAAGAGAGTTCATTATGTGGGTTTCGAGGCTCCCACGCATATCCGCGCATCACTCCTCTCTTCTCTCTCGCTCCATCTCCTCCTTCTTCCTCTTGTTCTGCACACCAAAGCCCTTCAGCTATTTTCAATTAGTTGTTGTATGATGTCTTCTCTTGTCTCAGCTATTACCTCTTTACTTTTAGTGGGGGGTACCACTTTTACCTTCTTGGGAGGTACTAATTTCCTCTTATCTTTTACTAAGCTCAGCTGTTCAAAGATCCTCCTTAACATTTTCTCCCTTTTGACAAAGGTTGCTTCAATTTTTGAGTCCAAGAGGCTCTCATGAGCTTTTTCATATGCTTCCAACTCCTCTTGTGTCCAGTGAGTTGCCTTATCCGAGAAATCATCCAACATTTTTTGATATTGCTTTTCATAGGCCAACCTTGTGTCCTCGTAGCCTTGTAAGAAGTATGTATATAGTTTTTTCTTTTTTGTCGTAGGTGGACAAGGGGCTGGATCCTCTTGGACTTCTCTTTGATCCGCCACTACTTCTTCCCAAGTGGGTTCCACTGTCTCGACTACTAATTTCCTAGGGTCTTCCTTTACCCTAATTATCACATAATCTGTTTTGCTTTCCTACACATCCTACTCTTCCTCTTGTGGGGTTTGACTTTTCACTCTCTCAGACATCCTTAATTTCTTCCTGACAGGCTAGGTGACTCCTACCACTTCCTACACTCTTCTCATGGATTTTCCTGCTGTTTGTTGAGTGGTGGGTTTTGATGATTACTCCAACTCCTTGCTCTCTTTCATGTCATCTTAGGGGTAGACACTTGTTTTATGTTCACTAGATCCTCCATTTGTCTTCTGCTAAGCATCAGTTCCATATCCTCATCTTCATCCAAGGCTGTGTACAGGATTCTTGTTAGAGCTTGCCCTCCTCCCAGAAATTTCTTCTCTTTCTAATGCATGGCTGCCTCATAGAAGTACTTCAAGACATAGCCTGACAAGTCCATCCTATCTGGACCACCTCGTTTCATAAAGGTCAGGGTCACTACTCTGTGTGGCATTGTATACCTGGTCATCTGAATCGAGCAAAAGTGTTGATGGAATAATCTTATCGCCATATTGAGCACTTCTGAATCAAAATCTGGGAATTTCTTAATCTCTTTGTACTGGTCCATACCCTTCCTAATATCATTAATGTTGTAATTCTTTCCATCTTCAAACTTCAAAGCATCCTTGATTAGGTTTGATTGATCTTGATGGTCTTCATTGGCCCTGTGAAATCTGGCACCTTACATATGAAGTACTATGTCTGGTCATTCTCCCTCCAGGTGTGCTTGTCCATGGTTTCCATAGATGTGATGTATCTTAGGATACCTATCATAATGAGATCCAAATCTAGGAATCATTGGATCCCAATGTCCTTCCAAATCTCTTTAATGTCCTCGTGCTTGTGTAATTTTGCCATATCGAGGGTGACCATGTTAAATTTGAATCCCTCGAACTTCAGCATATATACATATCTGGCCATTCTTGTTAGGTTTTTCTTAGCTCTCTCATGAGTCTTCCCTACATCAAGGAACCACTGTCCCCTGGATTGAGATACGGCCACGTTTTTTAGCATTTCTTGAGCCATCTATCATAGTCAAAAGCTTGAATCGGATTAGATCCTTCATAATCTTACAGATCTTCCATTGGATCTCTCAATTCACGACTGGGGAAAAACATCACAAAGAATGAAATAATAAAGGGACACAGCAAAAGCCTCATGATCTTAGACCACTTCTTATTTATTATATAGATAGACTTTCCCTCACATTACAGTGAAGGCTTGCTATTTCTAAAATTAAAATTTCTCAAAATAGCACTCTTAAAAAATGAAGAAAATTTTGCATCCCTTTTCTTTCTAAAAAGAAAAACAAACTTCATATTCCTATTATGAGCCTTTAGTGCCTATCTATGTCTTATTTTCAAACAACAATTAAACTGTCTTGTTTTTGGCAAGGTGAAACAACTTTTTCTCTGTACATTGCTTCTATTTTTCTCTCTTGCTTTTGTTTTGTTCTCCTCCCCCCCTAATTCTTTGTAATATTGAGAACGTAGATTGAAGGTTGGTTTTCGCACCAGTGGTGGGTCTACTGCATGGAGTTCATGTGTAAAAAATGGCCTCCTTGTGGTTAGAATCCTTTAGTGAGTGTTTGTGTGTGTAATTTTGTGCAAGAGCACTTAGGATTTCTCAAATTGATGTGCATGTCTTCTCAACATTACAGAGCATAAGCTGGAAATCCCCTTTGGCTGCTTGGACACATATATGTACACTTATTCATAACATGTAAATGAACGCGCAAAACTAAAATAAATAAAATAAACAAAAAAAGTGTGAGCTATACAGTATTAACAGTGAAAAGTGGAGTCAGGACCGTCTCATCTTTTCTTTGATTTTCAAGATTCTTTCCCTAGCTTCTTGCTGAGCTTCTTCTTTGATTCAAATGCACACCCACACAATCATATGCTCACGAAAATACACTTTTCATAAATGCACACCTGCATACACACACGCTAATATTCAACTATGCACAACCTCAAGTTTAGACACTCACGTACTTCCACCATCAGACACACATACTTGCATATGTACATAGACAAACACTCGAATGTACATACAACCACTACACCCTTATGAAAACACACCTTTATGAAAACACTCGTATTTACGCACCTGCCTACGCTCACATACATTGCCACACACATGCACATTTAATCCAACACAAACCTACCAGCACACACACACACCTTGTCATCACATTCACATAGCTTACAAACACACATTTTTACCAACTCGTGCCAGCAAAATCCGACATACCAGACACATACACCTACATTCACACTTCACCTCATAATCCCTTGCGTATTCACACAAAATTTCCTTCTAATTCCCCCCTCTTCAATATCGATAGTTCCCTCTTCTTTTGGTAGCAAAATTTAATTTCTCTTCTTTTTTGCTATTGTGCTTCAATTGTTCCTATCTGGTGCCCTTTTTTTTTTCTATTATCGCAAACATCTTCTTTACACTCCTCTAAGGATTCTACCTACCCCCTCTATGTCCCCCTCTGCATGCGTACAAGCAAAAATTTCCAAGCACACATTCCCATTTACACTCCTAATTTATAGGCTCAGTTCAAACTTCCCTCCTTGCTCGCTCACCCGGGTTACCTCCCCAGACATACAACTTCACCTGTTATGATATTAACGTTGCAACCTCTTCTCTTTCCCCCTTCCAATCATTCAGATTACTCTGTCACATACATACACAACTGCATGAATAACCACACAGTGACATTAATCTTCTCCTCTGCACTTTGCTCTTCAGAGTTAACACAGTCCATGTTACTACGGGAGGAAAAGATAAAAAACATTTTTCCACATAAGTTATGAAGTACTTTGAACAGGCAAGCAGCATGGCCTTTTTATCCTTGGACACTCACGTAAAAGAGGGTAAGATAATATATATGCACTAGAAGTCGTTGAAAAGTATGCACGCATCAATGCTTCGTTTCAAGCTATTTCCCCCAATGCAGAAAGTAATGACACTGATCTTAATTATGTATGCCCACACAATAAGATAATACAACAACAGAATTCAGGAAGTTAATGTGAGTGAAATCATTAGAACCTGCACATACGAAATGCGAAATCTCCAGGACTATAATTGCCGGATGTGATCAAGTGGGGTGAATATCCACGATGCCTTTGTTCATAAGGGTCCTTTCTCTTTCGTGGTTGTTATCTCCATTGTCTTCTTCACATACTAAATGTTCTCCTTCAAAAAATAGAACCCCCCCAGGACAACCAAGCTCTGCCTTTCCACAGATTGTGCACTTCCCTTCCTTCAATATTTGCTTAATATTCTCTCACTCCTCTCGTCACCGTTTTGTGATGCTCTCTCTCATCCCCTCGAAGTTCCAAAAAATGGAAGCAACTGCAACGCCTGATTCTGAGTATTTCACCCCCTCTTCTGCTTTGCGCAAACTAACGCATCAAAAAAATAGTATTTCCTGCTCTCGACTACACACCTCCAACTTTTTACGACGAAGGGAACTCACCCCTCCTCTTCCTCAGATATGATACTCCTTCAGACTGCTTTTCCCTGAGAAGGACAGACTCCCTCCCCGATGTTTACCTCTCTGATGGAGGGCTACAAAAGCCCTCTTTCCTGAATTACTGCTGGCTCTCATCTGCTCCAGTCTTACAGAAACCTCACACTCACTCTGATGCTTTACTCTCTCTTCAGAATAATTGATTAACAAGCTAACCACACTGTTCTTCCATAATCGAGCAGCCCCCCATTGAGGAGGGGAGGTGTTACTTTTATAGAGAGGAAGGAAGATGTCTCAAGGATGTCTTGCATGTACATACTATCACAAAGAACTTGGTGTCCGTTGGGCAAATGGTTGAAAGAGGCTATCAAGTAAGGTTCAACAAAGGTGGATGCTTTGTGGAGAACCCTAAGCAAGGTTACAAGGTCATAGCAAGAGGAAAGAAGCAAGGGAGACTCTTCACTTTGGAGGTAAATTCTCATTCCACTCAACATGTCTACTTCACATATGGAAACAAGAGGATTTCGGAGTTGGACTTGTGGCACAAGAGGATAGGTCACATCAACATACAAAGAATGAAGGAAATGCAATTCAAGAGGCTGGTTGAAGGTCTTCCCAACTTCCAAGGACAAGGTATGAAGCATTTATGTGAATCTTGTCAACTAGGGAAGCAAGCGAGACTTCCATTCAAGAAGAGTGGCTACATAAGCCAACATCCATTGGAGTTGATACATACAGATGTGTGGGGGCCAACCAAAGAGCAATCCATTGGAGGTAACAAGTACTTTGTCACTTTTATAGATGATTGCACAAGGATGTTTTGGGTTTATTTCATAAAAAACAAATCAGATGTGTTTACATGTTTCAAAGCATTCAAGGCAATGGTAGAGAAGGAAACAGGTACATATATCAAGAAGCTAAGGTCCGATGGAGGGGGAGAATATTTCTCCAATGAGTTTTCTGATTTTTTAATGGATCAAGGCATCAAGAGGCAAGTAACATGCAGGTACACACCCCAACAAAATGGAGTAGCAGAGAGAAAGAATAGATACATTGCCGAGATCGCTAGAGCAATGCTTAATGAGATGAATGTACCTAACATGTTTTGGAGTGATGCAGCAAATACCGCTGTGTATCTTATGAATAGGGCTCCTACCTCAGGGATCCGTTGCTTGACACCATATCAAGCCTATTATGGTAAGAAACCTGATCTTTCCCACTTGAAGATATTTGGATGTACTTGTTATGTACATGTGCCAAGTGAATTGAGGCACAAGCTACAACCAAAGGCAGAAAAGTGTGTGTTTCTAGGATATTCAAATGATCATAAAGGTTACAGGTGCTTCAACCCAAACACAAAGGACTTGAGGATATCAAAGGATGTAGCATTTGATGAGCTACTCCCTTGGTATAAGAAGTATGATTGTATGCAGGACTATGAAGAAGAAAAGCATGGACATGATGAAGACCAAATCAACCTAGAGCTAAGCGGCCCAAGGTGTTCCATCAATGAAGATAGTTCAAGCATGAACTCACCATGGAGGGGGAGATCTTCATCAAGCTATGAAGCACAATCAATCAACAAAGGCAAAGCAACATTGGTGGAGTTGGATGAAGAAGGTAATGAAGTTGAAGATGATGAAGGACACATGATGGAGAAAGAAGCCACGTCAAAGAAAGAGATCAAGTTCCCAAGGCAAAGGAGGTTTATTCCTCCAAAAGGTGAAGAAAGGAAGTCTTCTAGAGTTAAGTATCCAACTCAAAGGTTTACTTATGATTCATACATGGCAACACATTATGCATATATGAACAAAGTAGTAGAAGATCATGAGCCCGATTGCTATGAAGATGCAAGCAGGTACACCGAATGGAAAGAGGCAATGCAAGAAGAGATCGACGCACTTGAGGAGAATCAAACATGGACTCTAGTGCCCAAGAAGGATAACATGAAGGTAATAGGTAATAAGTGGGTGTATAAAGCAAAGAGGAATTCAGATGGATCTATTTCTAGGTTCAAAGCAAGATTGGTGGCCAAGGGTTTTGCACAAACCTATGGAGTGGACTTTGAAGAGACATTCAGCCCCGTGGCAAAGATGAGCACCATTAGGACACTCATTGCAATGGCTGCTAGCAAAGGATGGAAGCTTTTCCAATTGGATATCAAGAATGCCTTTCTCAATGGAGACTTGGAAGAAGAGGTATACATGGAGCATGGAGCAACCACTAGGTTTTGTTCATAAAGAGTTTCCACATCATGTTTGTAGGTTGAAGAAGGCACTTTATGGCCTAAAGCAAGCTCCAAGGGCTTGGAACCAAAGATTGGTGGACTATTTGATCAAATGTGGTTACAATCAATGCAAGGCGGATCCATCTCTCTTCATCAAACAAAGAGGAGAACTTGTAGTCTACATGTGCGTGTATGTAGATGATCTTATCATTACAGGTAATGATACAAAGGGCATTGAGGAGATCAAGGCAAAGCTTGGAAAGGAGTTTAGGATCTCTGATCTTGGAGATCTTAGGTATTTTCTTGGCATTGAAGTTGTATACAAAGAAGAAGGTATTATGCTCATACAAAGGAAGTATATTCTAGACCTACTTGAGAGGTTTGGGATGCTATATTGCAAGCCTATTTCAAATCCCATGGAAGTTAATGTAAAGCTAAGCTCCATTGATGGAGAGCCATTAGAGGATGTAACCTTGTATCGATCTATTGTAGGATCTTTCAATTATTCCACAATATCTAGGCCCGACATAGCATATGGAGTTGGAGTGTTATCACAATTTATGCATAGTCCAAGGACTAGACACTTGTAAGCTGCAAGAAGAATGTTACGATATCTCAAGGCCACTATAAATGAAGGATTGTTCTATTCATTTGATGATGATATGCAGGTCAAAGCTTATTATGATGCCGATTGGGCCGGTTCGAAGGAGGATAGAAGAAGTACAAGTGGTTACCTAGTCATGCTAGGTAGCAAGATCATCTCATGGATTTCAAAGAAGCAACCCACAGTGGCATTATCTTCCACGGAGGCTGAGTATAGAGCTTTGGCTCAAGTCACATGTGAGCTAATGTGGATCAAGAAGTTATTTATGGAGCTTAATTTGCAGGTTGACACATATTCAATTTTTTGTGACAACATGAGTAGCATTCAACTAGCATCGAATCCTGTCTATCATGCTAGAACCAAGCATATTGAAGTGCACTATCACTTCATAAGGGAAAAGGTGATATCCAAGGAAGTTTCAGTACATCATATTGGTACCAAGGACCAAGTTGCAGACATGTTTACAAAGGCTTTGGATGGGATGAAGATTTCAAAATTCAAGCAATGCATCAACATGAAGGAGCTTGGATGAGGACGAAGAATTGAAGCTTGAGGGGGAGTGTTAAAAGTCAAGCTTCAAGCTACAAATTCGTGGGGAATCTTTTATGGACATGTGGAGCAATCAAAGGAAGCAAAAAGCCACAAGATTCCATCAAGAAAATTCACTCAACCACTCCCCAAGTCATCTCAACTAAGTCCTCCAAGTTAGGAGGCTGATTTGGAAAGGTAGTTCCTAGATTTTAGGGGCACACTTCTCACTATAAAAGGAGCATGTATCCCGACTTCTTTTGGCCCATCTTCTTGGAGTTTTAGCTCATGTAAAGTGAGCACTAAGTGCTGGAGTTGTGATAAGCAAGCCCCTTGCTTAAACTAGCCCCTTGCTTGCTTGTTTGTTTTCTTTTAGTAGGCATATCTATGTGTGTGCGCAGGCAGTGTTGCAACTCTCTACCCCTGAGTTGTTAGCATTGGTTCTCCCTCATATTGTATCCATTTGATGTAATTCTTGTCTCATTGGATAGCTATTAGAGTCTATTTTATGCTCACAAAGTCTCTGGATCATTCTCTGAGTAATCTCAGAGCAACATTCATTTTACTGAAGTTGTGTGATTGATATCTCTCTTGGTGTGTAGGCTCTGTTGGAAATATTTTGCTCTCTGTTGTAAGGGCTGGTTCTCCTTCTCTATGTATCCATTTGCTATGATTTTGGTGTCATTGGGTAGCTATTAGAGTCCTCTAAAGTTGACCCAATTTTGAGATTCATTCTCTGTATAATGTCTGAGAAAAACTTGCTGGAGTGAAGTGAGGTATCTGCTTGAGTGGCAGTTGTGAGCATTCAACTAGCTCATGTTGTAGACATTGTTTCTCCTTGTGTAAGCATCCATTTGAAGTGAAATTTGTTTTGTTGGAAAGCTCTTGGTGTCTACTACAGGTCTACAAAAGCTCACTGGAGTTCTCTGCATAAGCTCTGAGTAAGAGCATTTTTGGTGTGCAGAGGTCAAAAGGATACCTGTGGAGGTCATTCACGCTTCGTCGTTGCTTAGGGGTTGAGATACTTCCCCCATCAATAATGTGTATGAAAAAAAACCCTCAGCATCATCTCAAATGGCATATGAAATTTGGCTCATCGTTGAAAGGCCTTTATCCTTGGTTGCAAAGATTGCGTTAATCATGCATATTACAAGGACAAATATCACAACGGGTGAAGTACACAAAGCAACATAAAGAACTGCTCCAAACAAAAAATGATAGCATATAGTAGACCCTTCTGTCCAAACCACAAAGGGCTCACAAAATCCATGGAAACTAAGAGTTCTTGCATATTGCTGGAAATGTTTTGCTTTCTTCTTACAAGGACGCATCACTGCCGTCTCAACATCTCCCCTAGACGAATCCATCATATTGTTTACACTTCTCAATCTGGCGCATATAGTATGAGCAGGATCCGAATCTGCTGAAGATCCAAGCAGCTCAGTATTTTTACATGTGAAGTAGAGAAGGTGTAATATGTCCTGCACTTCACAAATCCCATCTCCCTCTACTCAAGTCTGTTCCAATACTTTTTTCTTCTTCCAACCTTTCTTAAGTTATCAAAGGGGCATCACTTCTCTCAGACATATCATCTTCTAGGACTGATATGGGAGAATCAGCAGATTCTTGCTTTACGTTCTTATTCAACAAAAGAATCCATAGTTGATACTCCAAAAAAGTTTTGTTTCATAGCCCTATTGTTGAGTACGCCTTTGTTCCAAATGTGTAATAGGCAACAAATCCCTTCGCTAGCAGAGACAACGACAACACAAGAAGATCTCCACTCAGGATTCTGTAGCAGCAACCTCTCATTAACCAACAGCTGGAGCGTTGTCACCCCTAAGAGATTTGAGGTAGGATGACCAGATGAAAAGCCGAGCATTAGGAGGAGGGTTGCTTATCTGTGGCTAGGTACGTGAAGCTAAGCTCCTTCACCTCCATCGTCACCGACACCCCTTCCACCCCTCTTTGCATGCAAGTACAGGCCGACCCGGCCCACAAGTGAGGGAAGGATAAGTGACTTCATTATCTTACCGATTGCTCTTACTGCCCTTCAACTATGACTGACCGGCATACGCAATTTCACTTGATAGCAACACACGGCCAATCAAGAATACTTATGCATTCACAATATTCCACACACATAACCACACCACTACTTCTAAAAACATGATGTAATTTCATATTCTCACTTGAAATGCAGGCCTATACCCGAATACTCTTGTCTTCCTAATGATATCCATATGATTACTTAAAAACAAGTCAAATGTGTTCTCATGTCACAATTAGTAAACATATTCATTCATGCTCCCAAACCCGCTCGTTCAAATACATATTCATTAGATTGATATCGTGCACTCAAAGATATATTCGTGTTGACATATACACATATCTTCATGAAAGCAGACACAATCTTACTCCTTTTGGGAAATTTACAAATAAAAAAAACCAAATTTTGGATGGCTATATCTATCATGAAGACACATTAATGGACTTAATATTTACATTGTGCTCCATGCAACATACTCCCTTCTTCCTGAATGCGAAGTCGTCCTCGACGAGCGATATGCCCCCTGCAGTCAAGTCATCCAACATGCGATCATCACTCAATCAAATACAGATCTTTACCTTGCATACCAATTCTCTCCTTCCTCAATGTAGGACCTGCAATCATACTCAACCCTCATGCATTAGTATCAAAACCAATCACATCACTTACCAATTTCATATACCTTCTCGTATCTTTCATTGCCATGTCCTCCTGTCTACAACTCATCAAAACACGTTAGACCACTTTTTTCATCAAACATAACATCAAAATGGAAAGAACACACACACATCACACATGCAAGCTCGTCACAGCCCATATGCATTCAAGCAAAATCCCATCCACATTTCCTCTCTCATCACTCTTCTCGACTATTCGTTCAATACGTCCGAATCTCTATTCCACATGCATACTCAACACACTTTCCACACACACCATATATAATCAAAACCATTCCCCACTTCCATTTTTTGATTCTCTTCTCGGCGACACGATCGCTTTCTTGATTCCTTTTTTCTCATTTCTTACCGAGTTCACTTGTCAATTTTTCATTCCCCTTCTACCTAGGGTTTCCACTACTCACTTGCCTTTTCATTGATTCTTTACTCTCTTCCGCTTCTCAACTAGATTCTATGCTAAGTTTCCACCACACCACTCTAACTTGATGGATACACGACAAGGACCACTCAAGCCTAACACGAGCTCACCCCGACAAGATCACTCATCGTCGACGCGATTCAGGACTTCTCAAGTTGTCATACCACCTAAGAGCCAAACTGAACACTTCCTAAGAGTTCGCAGACGAACAAAGCAACTAGCACGCTTGGATCCCTCGAGTCCAAGTCTTCCACAAACACTTCGCAGCCAAAATCCTAGCCGAGCTTAAGCTTTGATTCGACATGCCTCATTAGGAGTCCACACATCCTTAGATCCCAACAACACATACACATACCCATCCGAGCATCATGCTCTCTCACCTCTCTTCTGTCCCCCCTCGAGCGAGGAATTCGTCTCATTCATTTTCTTTTTCCACATTTTTCTCTCTTTTTTTTCATCATTTTTCCATATAATTACTCACACTTGCCGGCCTACGCCGAAGCTGGATGCGACTCGTGGACTCGACCACCCGATCGAGTTTGTTCCACCCATCTACCAACCCAACGCAACGCGTGACACACAGACGGCTAGCCCTATGTGAAACCGACATCGGTTCGTGGCTTTGACCACCCGGCCAAAGTGGGTCCACCCACCTATCGGCCCACATAGGCACGTAGCCACATGCACACATACATAAACATATATATATATTTTTCTTTCCTTTTTTTTTTTTATTCTCGCATCTCGAGAATTAGGAGACAAAAGAAAGGATCTTTTCCCAACCATCCCAATCACAATGCACATACATATATCCCCCGTGGACATCCCGATGAGACACATCTCCTCTCTACCGCTACTCAAGCCAAAATCCGACCACTAATGGCATGGTCAACTTTTCCTCTTGAAACCCGCACACACTAACTGCTTTGTCGACCTGAAAACCTCGAAAAAGTTTCACTTCAGTTCTTAAGCGTACGACACACTCGATCCATCCGTCCTCATATCTCCAACTTGCAATCATGACAAAGCAAACTCTAATCAGACCTAAGCCGTCCTTACCGACATCCATCGCCTCATTGATTCCCTTCTCACCTCCAACCTCTGCCTCGCAGAGATTCCACCTCACCTGAATAGATGAGTTGGAAAATTACCATTGCGCGTTGTGCCCCTCAATGACTCGAGCCTCGCTGCTAAGTCCCTTAATCCTTGCTTGTTGTAATCAATATCACTCTGGTATTGGAATAGGTAACAGTCGATGCTTCGGAACCGATTCCATATTTGCTCCATCTTTTCGTCTAAATCTCTCATCCTTTTTTCAGATCCGAGGGGAATATCCTCCCTCTTCTCAACTCGAGAAGTCAACTTCTCGACTTCCTCTCTAATCGTTCTTTCCTCCCAAATCCTACTCATATTTCTTTATCCAGATCATATATCTTCTTTGACAACTCATTCTTCGTCCTTTGTAACTCCGTTCCAAACGCATCCAACCTATCCAACATGGCTTCAAACTCTTCCTCCATTTTCCCTATTTTTTGGTCCCCTTCTACACATTTTCATTTCTCATCATCTCTCTGACTCATCCATCTAGCCAGCTCTCCTTTCAACCTCGCATTTTCTTTTTCCAATTCTCCCATCTTCCTATCACTCTCTACTTGGGCACACTTAATCTTTGCTAACTCCAACTCAAATTCCTCATTGATCCTACCTGCTTGATCACTGTACCTACACATAACTTCTTGCACTCTACAAATCTTCCGCTCTCCTTGCTCGATTTGTCTCACAAAGTCATCCTCGTCTTCGATTTCATCTTCGGTTGTAAACCCATAGCAATCTACTATTACTAAGTGTGTACTAATCTCAAGAGCCTCCCTTTCTATGTCCTTACTCTTCTCAACAACTTTTCGACTCTGAAGTCTCTCAATTTCCTTCCTCAGGTTTTTGTTTTCCCTTTTCAACTCTTTGTTTTTACTTTCCATATATTTCACCTTCTCCTCACATTTCTCTAAGACGACCTTTATTTCAATTTGACTTTCTTCTAATCTCTCCATCTTGGTCCTGTCACTATCTCGCTCCTCACATATCCAATTCACTTGACATTGTAGACTTTCCATGAGCTTTGCTAAAACTTTATCACCTTCCCTCGCATAGCCAACATCCTTATCTATTGATAGCTTCTCAAAGCTATGGGTCATGCTAATTGGCTGTATTAGCTTGGGTATGACCCCACTTTTCCTTGAGGTTCCTATCGATGGAGAAGCCTCACCATTTTCAACCTCAACATAGAGAGAAGAGAGAGAAGAACTAGGTTCTTTCATTGAGACATTCTCAGAAGAGACTCCCTTTACCTTGCACACATGCTCGCATACGCTCTTCTTTCCACAATCCCTACACATGGGTACAAAATCCAAAGGAGTACACACTCGAGGGCAAAATTTGGCAATATGCCCAATTTTCTCGCAACACCAACATCTCACATAGTTTGAGATTGGGCCGAACCGTGGACCTCTATTCATATGATTCCTCCTGGTCGGACTAGAATATATCCATCTCCTGTTTTGTTCAGCATTCATTTGCCTCATGTTGGCCTGTTCAAAACCATAGGCTTGCCTTTTTTGGGCCATTTCTCTAATGAGGATCAGAGCAAATTTGGGATCGACTTGGCTATGCCACATGATTGGGGCACCAAGCGAACTCGTAGCACTCTCTATGAGATGTGCTAAGCCAATCCCCAGTAGGATCGCCAAAATGGATAAGACCTGGTATACCAGATTTATGTAAATTCATGCACTTGTTTAGCTTTTGGTCCTATGCTTGGTCCTATATTTCCACCCGAGTTTAGCAAATATCCACACTTTTGACTACTTGGAAACCCCTCTTTTCCCTCTTGTATTTCTTCCCCTTGGCCTATGCACACGGGTCCCCTTGACTCACTGGTACAACCCCGTGCACTCTTTCCCCTTATTCCCTTATTACCTCACCCACGCACATGGAACCATCCTATCTTTCTCTTGCACACACGCTTCCACTCCTTCCCAGCCTCCTTTTACTCTCCCCCTCCCAATCTCACTTACCCACAAAACCCCTACTAGAACCTCGACCCAACACTTACTCTCACACCCTCGGCCACAACTCACTCATGCACTAACTAATCACACATACATGCCTACACATGCACATATGCACTCTTATGCACGGTTGAGCACGTAAACTTGCACACACACTTGCGCGCACATCCACTCTCACATGCTCTTCATACTTCTATGCCCAAACACACCTTCACCCTTGTTCTCTTTTCCCACATTCTTACTCATTTGCACAAACACACCCAATCAACCACACCAATTCATTCATATACTCACCCACAATCATGATGGGTCCCACACGCATGTACCTATCAACACACACACATATCCAAAAACACACTCACACACACACACACACATTCCTGCATCCATATACTCACTCCCCACCCCCAATTAAGGCCGAGATCTTTTCACTCGATCTCGTGCAACGAGCTTAATGCTATTGAGGTGGGAAAAAGCATTTCTGCATGACTTCAAAGGCAACTAAGAAAAAATTCTAAGCAAATCATTACATCCGTCGCCCTTCCCTTCATCTCTTTTGCTGCCAAAACAAAAATGGTGGTAGTGGTGTATTAAGACAACATCAATGCGCAGTTATTGGAATATATAAGAATGATTGCACAAGTAAAAACAATAAAGAAACACACAGGGATTGCAAAGTCTCTCTCATAATCAGAGTGAATGTGTGTAAGTACTAAATCCCACCGTAGAAATTTCATATCGTACTATGAGTAGCAGAATGCGTGAACTTCGAGCGTATGCAACTCCTGGAAGTGCATACACCTTTATCCATATGAAAGAGTTCTTGTGCAGTGCATTTCCTCTAAGACAACAGCACATCTTCAATCCTTTCACATCCAGTCATTATCAAAGCGAAGGCATACCTTCCCATGACTTCTGATAGAGTTTATCAATTTTCAAGGGACCGGACTAGCGACGATCCTAGGAAAGCACCTTGAAGCCTTTATGGTCAGCTCCTGGATCAATATGGCCTCTTCGTCTTCACAGAGCAGTCAGACACACATAGGCTTGAGAGATCACAAGGTGGATCCCTTGCTTGCAATGCTGGATAATGATACGGAGACACCGAAACATGTTCTAAATGCACCAGAGGTTTTTACACCGACACCCAGTCTTTTATCTGATGACTATTCAGAATGCCTCAATTCTTGTTGGGTAACTCAATATTCCCAGGACTTACATGACCATAGGTTCAAAGATGCGAATCCTGAAAAGAGGGCCATAGCAAAAAATTATGCGGAACATGGACGCGTTAGCCCTTTTCGATCGAACGATCAGCTCTATACTTCTTGAGCAGCTTAGACAAGCCTTGGTTCTACACCGATGAGCGACAAACCTGTGACTTCACCTTTGGAGGATGACATGCATCACAGGTCAAGCTTGTCTGTACTACCACCACCTGATCATTCTCCTGCACGCGTGTTGTACTGGCAGTAGTCTCTTGTCATCGATGAAATCAAAACCGATCGAGTATTCACCACAAAGAAATGTACATATTCAGTGTTTCGGCCTGTGATATCCTATAAGCGCTGCCCTCGAATCTCTTGCCTTCAATCAGAACTTTTGATACAAGGACTTGAAGGCCAGCATACCCAAAGTAGCCTCATACAGCCATAGAGCAAGCCATAGCTGCTCCTCATTGAAACCACCCTCCCCCTGGTAACATTTTTGGGCAGCTGTGATATTGCTCTCGTAAAAACTCTCCTTGCTTCTGAGAGCTTCCCCCCTTCGATTCCCCTCCAGCAATCTTTATCCTCCACACCTGCCCTCCTCCCCTTGCGCACCTTTCCCCTCCAACTTCTCCTTGTCACAGCAGAGGAGAGCATAACCACCAGAAAAAGCGAAGGAGCGCCCCCGTTCCTGCAGATGAAAAAAACAGCGAGAGACTCCCATGACAGGCTGCTGCCTCCAATGAAATGCCCCCTTTCTTGTGTTGTCTGGCTCTTCTCAGCCCACGAATCCCCAAAGGAACCTAGAAGAAAAACTCCAACAAGGTAAATCCAAGAACCACTATCTCCTTCCTTCCCTTTACTGTTGCGCATCTGCACACCGCCACAACAAAAGGAAAAAAAAACAAAAACACGATCCTCCGCCAACGAAGAGAGAGAGAGAGACAAATATTTTTTTTCTTTCCCACAAACCCACGCTCCTGACATTCTGACTCACCACTCCCCCCACTTCGTCTGCCCTCCCGATGCACCAGGACACCACCCACCCTGTCGGCTGCCTGCGAGTTCCCAAAAAGCTAAGAAGTTGCCTCATTAGGACCAGCACTAGAATGGCTACCTCTTATGCAGTTTTACATGATGCACTTGTTGATGAGAGAGATGATATTGAGTAGGAAAAAACCATTCCAAAATGGCTGGTGCAAACTTTGTGTGACAACAAATTAATGCACCTCTATCATATCGTACTCGATCAGGCTCTCATAGTGCCTCTTTTGCATTAGATTGCTATGCTATGGCTGCCTCTAGTCTATATGATGAGACTAAACCTATTTCCTTTGATGAAGCATAAAATTTTGAACATTGGATGGCTCCAATGCAATCTGAATATGATGTTATAATGAAGAATGGTACTTGGTCTTTATGTGACTTGCCACCTGGCAAGAAGGCCATTGGCACAATGTGGGTATACAAGTTGAAGCGTAAACCTGATGGAACAGTTGATAGGTATAAGGCTAGGCTTGTTGCAAAGGGTTATGCGCAAGAGGCATTGATTTTGATGAGACCTTTGCACCTACCTGCCGAATGACTATTGTTCATAGCATCTGTGCACTTGCAGCTCATCATGGTTGGAATGTACATTAGTTGGATATCAAAACAACATTTCTGAATGGTGACTTGCATGAAGAAGTGTATGTTTTTCAGCCCCGCGGCTTTGTGAAAAAAGGGCATGAGAACCAGGTGTGCAGGATAAAGAAGGCATTATATGATTTAAAGCAAGCACCACGTGCTTGGTATGAAAAGATACATGCCTATCTGATTGCACATAGTTTTAAGAATAGTCCAACTGAAAGCACCTTATATGTTAAGCGTGCTAATGATGTACTTCTGATCATTGTGGTTTATGTTGATGACATGCTGCTCACTGGTCCTCATGAGAGGCATATTGCTGATTTTAAGGTTGATTTGCATGCCTCATTTGAGATGTCTGATTTGGGGCATTTGCATCACTATTTGGGCATTCAGTTTATGCACGTTGATGGTGAAATGGCTTTGTGTCAAATGAAATATATTGACACATTATTGTAGCATCCTGGCCTTGATGATTGTAAACCTATTGCCACTCCTATGGAAATAGGTTTATGACTAAGTCTTGATGATGCTAAAGATGTATTTGATGATGTTCTCTATTAGCAGGCTATTGGATGCTTGATTTACTTATGCATTACTCAGCCAGATATTCAGTTTGCTGTCTCATAGATGAGCAGGTTATGCATTGTCCAAGAGTCAAGCATTGGCAGGTGGTTAAGTGCATCTTTCGCTACTTGAGTTGTACCCGGCTACTTGGTTTGTTTTATCCCAAGGAGGGATCACTACCGCTAGATTTGCATGCTTTTTCTAACTTTGATTGGGCTGGTTGCTATGACACTCGTGTGTCCACTAGTGGTTTTTGCTTCATGCTTGGTAGCTCATGCATATCTTGGTTGAGCAAGAAGCATCCTATTGTGGCCACTTCCAATTGTGAGGCTGAGTATAGCGCAGCTTTCATAGCGACTATTGAGTGTGTGTGGCTCAAATGCCTTATGGCTGATTTGGGTGTCGGTTAGTCTTCTGCCGCCACTATCTTCACTGACAATCAGAGCGCATTGATAGTTGTGAGGAACCATGTGTTCCATGCTCGCACTAAGCACATTGAGGTGCATTATCATTATGTCAGGGAGAGGTTCTCTGCTGGGGAGATCAGCTTGGCATATGTGCCCACACAAAACATTGCAGACCTTTTGATGAAGGTTCTACCTAGGGAGAAGTTTGAAGCTTTCTGCAAAGCTTTGGGCTTACTTCCTTTTGTGGATTGATTCCACATAGCTTAGCACTTCCTTATACATGAGTGTGAGCTCCTTGTTCACCGCATCACTCCCAAGGGGGATTTGTTGATATATTTAGGTAGTGATGTGTGTGAACACACTAGGACCGTCGGGGCACTTTTTTCCCTCTTTAGGAGGTTTTTTCCCCCGGCTTGTATATACGCCCATTGCCCTAATGGGCTACTTATCTTTGTACATTCTCTAGTAATACATTCAGTATTGTGTATTGTGCTCCAAGCTTCTTCTTCGTCCTTGTGATGTCGCATGCTTTTGTAGACGTCTAACTCCAGAACCTCCCTAGTGGTCTCTTCTGAGAAAGTCGTGACTTTCTCAAATGATTCAAAAGATTATTTTATTATTTCCCCCTGCTGAGTCAGCATTTTCCCACAATTTTCTACCTAAAGTCAACTCAGAGAATCGTGATTCTCTGTAGGTGACTGATACCAAAAGTTTTGGTGTTCCAACTACAGTCCAAAGAGGCACATTTTACTACTAATTAAGTTTTCCAACTCTAAATCAACATGCAAGTGGTCTAGGGCCCCTAACACTCAAAAATCGAATGTCGCGATTTTCTATGCTGAATGGAAATGCAACTTTTACACAAGCATTGATTGCCAAATCATTGGAAAATCAAGTAGGAGCATTACATGAGGCCTCCTGGATGCTCTGAATGCTTGGAAACACAACTAGTTGGGTGCACTCTAAGCTTTCAAAAATTCACGCTCCTCTGCAACTCTCACACTCTCACACTCTCAAAAGTGGCTAAGTCTTGGATATGTCCTAGGTTTTATAGCCTGGAAAAATTCGTGATTTTCTACCACAAAGTTGCGATTTTCTTAACCCCAAAAAGTCATGATTTTCTCCCTCGTTAGCCAAATCAGCCTTTCTCTCCCCAAATTTTCTTGAAGAAAGTTGCGATTTTCTCCCCCTTCCAAGGTCAAAAAGTCACGATTTTCTCACTAGTGTGCAAAAATCTTCCAATTGCAAAGAGTCGTCTCTCTCTCCAAGTTTTTGAAGAAAGTCGCGATTTTCTCCCCTTTCCAAGGTCAAAAAGTTGCAATTTTCTCACTAGTGTGCAAAATCTTCTAAGTGTAAAGAGTCGCCTTTCTCTCCCCAAGTTCTTGAAGAAAGTCGTGACTTTCTCTCCCTTCCAAGGTCAAAAAGTCGTGTTTCTCTCACTAGTGTGCAAATTCTAAGTGCAGAGAGTCGTTTTTCTCTCCCCATATTTCAAGGATCCACAAAATCTGAAGAAAATATCCAACCAAATCTCAAGGATCCACAAAATCTGAAGAAAATTGTGATTTTCTCCCAAGTGAAAGCAGAGATTCGCGATGTTCTGGCAGAGAGTCACAATTTTATAGTAGAAAGTCATGATTTTATGCAATAACTTTAATTCTTCCCTTTTGAAAATATTAGACCTCACCGCTTGCTCTCTTGCACTTTTATTCAAGCCCATTTGACCCTTCAACACAAAGAAGATTGTTAATTATCATAATTATGAATTTCTCCCTTAATTAACACCACTAATAAAACATAATTTTCTGAGTGGTCACTTTTCACCAAAAAGTCGCGATTTTTTGAAATCTCCTGCAATACCCAAAAAATAAGTTCTCATGGACTAGCTTCACCCATTCATGCCATCGTTTCCATTTTTCTCTTTTTATTTCTTTTTGTTTTATATATATATTATTTGGGATCTTTGTTTTCTTCAAGGTTGCAGAAAACAGAAAGTCACGATTTTCTATCAGAAAGTAATGATTTTTTGAGAAACTTAAAAGAGTAGAAGTTTCGTGCTTCAAAAGGTTGGTTTCCCAGTCTCTCCACTTAGCTTCTTTCCTAATTCTATCCTAAAAGGTCCTCCTAATAGAGGCAAAAATATTGACAAAAATGCAAAGTTCCAAACCATTGAGCAAAAATCAGCCATTTTGAGTGTGCAAAACTCCCACATGGCCAACCTTTCCACTTCAATTGACTGAAATCTTCACAAGGGCCACGCACAATTGATCTTCTATGCATCAAATGAAAAGTGCATACCTCACTTGACCTTCCATCAATCTTGAAGCTCCCATAGTCTAGCTTGTCCAAATGTAAAGAGGAAAGTGCTACTTACTTGTGGTTTCGACACCTCCAATCTAGGTAAATCATCCCTGGCAATGGCGCCAAAAAAGAGCTATGTTGACATTCTTACCTTCACCTTCCAACAAGCCTTTGTCCCATTATAGCAATAGGGACTTGATGATAAAGAAGTGGGAAAGGGAATCCCATTTTAATTTGTCAATCCAAGAACAAGCTAACATGATTGGTGCTTAGAGACTAGTGCTTCACAAACCACACATCAATAATGCTCAAAGGATGCAAGCAAGCACACTTGTAAGAAAATCCAAGAGGAGTGAAGGTTATTAGAACAAACTAGATATATAAAAACACGACTTTCTGGAAAACACGACTCTCTGTAGACATGAAAGCTAGAAACTTCAAAAGGTCATAACTCCCTCATACAAGCACCAAATTGAGTGATTCAAGTGCCATTTCCATGCCATTTTTCATGTAAATTTCAAATATGGCCTTGGAATATGGAGATATAGAGTGCATGATCAGGCGAGAGAGATTCGTGCTCAGACAACATTACAAAAGTGATGACAGAAGATAGATTCAACAGAGATTACTCCTCAAAGACTTCACACAAAAGTAGAACATACATCCACAACTACACAATCAACCAAATAACACAACAAAACTTCCATAAACATAGGGAAGACAAAGGAAACAAGAGTAGACATAGGTGTCATAGCCAAAGGAGCTTCTCTTCTCATTATTGCATAAGATACAAGAGGAAATGGCCTAGAACTCCTCACATTCGTGTCTTTTATACTCTTTTGGAGAGAATTGTGATTTTCTACCCAGCAGAGAGTCGTGATTTCCTATAAATCTCTTCTCCACACAAATGGGAAGGTTTTTTCTTGTCTACTTGGGGTTGGATGCTCTTGGGTCATTGCAGGAAGACTCTTCCTAAGTGTTACAAAATTGGAGCTTTTATTTAGAAGGAATCAATATAAAACACACTTTGAAGTACTTTGTCAATAGTTACCATTGAAGACGGAGAAGACAAGTGCACATACATAGGGTGTGATTTGATGGAGGAAGAAGAAGAAGAGTTAAATGCCCTATTGTGAGAATAAAGATGTGTTTGCTTGGAGTTACAAGGACTTGAAAGGAGTAGAGCCAAATATATGCTCCCATAGAATCCCCATGACCCTAGAGGCCAAGCCTTCTAAGTAGAAACCATACACCTATAATGATAATTGTGCTGCCAAGATTAAAGAGGAGATAGATTGATTGATAGAAGGATTCATTTACAAACTTGAGCATACCGAATGGGTATCCCCCATTATGGTTGTACCAAAGAAGAATGGGAAATTGTGTGTGTGTATTAACCTTAAGAAAGTTAATGCTGCAACGATTATAGACAATTATCCTCTTCCTATCACAAAACATTTATTGGAACGGGTTGTGGGCAAGGAATTCTACAACTTTCTTGATGGATTCTCAGGCTATAATTAGGTAGCCATTGCTCTTGAAGATCAACATAAGATAGCCTTTGCCACAGAGTGGGGCATATTTGCATTTTGTGTGAACTGACAAATGCACCCGCCACCTTTCAATGCCTAATATGTCATGCCTTTAAGGTATTCATATGCAAAAACTTGGAAGTTTACGTGGACAATTTATACTCATCCTGACATGAGACAAACCCACATCCCTAAATTAAGGCAAATATTTAACAAATGTCAAGAATATCAGGTCTAGGGTTCTTGGGTCCAAATGTAAGAACAGGGACAATAGTCTTGGCCATTCCGGTACTATCTCAAGATAAAACACGTATGCATATTTCATCTGCTATTCCTTGAGGAGCTTCTCTGGTGGCTAACCATGAAAGGTGATCTGCTCTAAGGTGGGACTTTCCCTTCCTGACTACTACTTTGAAGTCCTACTCCATTAATAATAGAAACCATCAAATTAATCGTCTAGTGTTACAAGGCTTATTGAATAAGTACAACAATGCCTGATGATCCGTGAAGAACTTAAACTTATTCACCAATAAGTAATGCCTGAATTTTTTTACTGCATAAATCATCCCTAATCCTTCGGCTCCGTAGTGGTGTAATTTCTTTCCGCTGCATTTAGTTGTCTACTCACGTAAACTATGGGAAGATCTACATTGCTCTCATTTGTGGGTTGTGCCAACACACACTCTATGGTGTAATTGGATGCATCCACATGCACATGGAATGGCTTGCTCCAATATGGTGTAGTTAAGATTGGTGCTGAACACAAACATTGTTTGAGCTCATTGAATGATTTCTCACATTCTTTCATCCATTCAAACTTGGTCAAAAGAGAATAGAGAGGCTTTGCTATAATCGCGTACATGTGTATAAATCGTTGATAATAACCACAATGTCCCATGAAAGCCTGTACTTGCTTCACATTTTTCAACATAGGTAGGCCTGCAATCACTTTCACTTAGATACCATATATTAGCAGGAAGCATATAAAAACAAGACAATCAAAGAATTCTTGCTTGTTTTATAGAAGAGTCAAAATATGAGAATTGGTTGCAATTTGCACATGTAGGTGCATTAAAGCAGCATCATTCGAAACACTGTACATTGTAGACTCTGCATAGACTATGAGTGTATTGGCCTTCTATGGAAGCAGATGTCTATAGGCTATGTAAAGAATGCCCAGTTTGTTGTGAAAGACCACTTGTGGAGCATGCCACACTATACCAGGTGTCTCTCACACCAGAATGGAGTGAACCAATGGTAACATACTTGAGGACGAAAACATTCCCTCATCGAATGACTTTAGCAAGACAATAAAATTTAGAGCAGGAAGCTCAAGAATAATCGCTTATGGGTGATAATCTATACAAAAGAGGGAAAGATGTATGTCTAAGACAGTGTGTTCATGAGAGGGATTATTTGAGCTTATTAGAGATTGCACACCAAGGTGTTGCAGGAGGTCATTTTGGCCTTGACAAATTAATCAAAGCCATACTATTCACTAGATTATGGTGGTCACATGGATGCACATATATATGTTAAGAGATGTGATGTGTGCCAAAGAGCCCAGTTTCCTACTCACAGAGATGAAATGCCACTGAAACCCATGATGCGGGATGTGCATATTCTAAGTGGGGTATAGACTTTGTAAAATCCATCAACCCCCCTTCTAAAGGTATGCATGTTGAATACATCATAATAGCAACATATCATCTCACCAAATGGGTAGTGGCTAGGGCTACCACAAAGAATGATGCACACATGATTGCAAAATTTTTATTTGAAAATGTCTTTATGAGATATGGATTACCTATAGAAATATTGAGTGATGGAGGAACCCACTTTCTAAACCAGATCATTGAACATTTGTTACAGAATTTTATGGTGATTCACAAGAAATCCACACCATATCATCCTCAGGCCAAGGGCCATACAAAAAGTACTAACAAGATCCTTTGTAATGTGTGACGAAACTTGTGAACAACAAATTTTTAGATTGGGACAAATAGATACATCATGCTATTTGGGCATATGGAGTGGCCTACAAGACCGTACTCAATGCAACTCCCTTTCAGATGGTTTTTGGTCAAAATGCAGTGCTCGCTTTGGATTTTTTGATACCCACCCTTAAGGTTGCACAAGAGCATCAGTGGACCAACCACAAATTATCATCAAGGATAATGGACTTAGAACGATTCGGAGAAACCAGGTTGAAACTAGCAGCATGCATATATAGCCAAGAAGCAACAGAAAGACTATTTTGATGCACACGTGAAAGATAAAGGCTTAAAAGAAGGTGACTTAGTCCTAGTGTATACACTAAAATAGCATGCATGGAAGCTAGAGAAACGTGGTTATGGACCTATGATTATTAATAGACTTTTGAAAAGTGGAGCGGTACAATTAGCCGCACTAGAAGGAGAGATAATGCCTAATTACATTAGTGGTTGTAGAGTCAATATTTATTAGCAACCATGTTTCAAACAAAGTCAACTGCTCATCCTGGCATAGTGGATACGAGACCATTCATTAGAGTCATGCTAAGGCAAGACAACACCCAACAGGAGCTTAGAGCTTTAATTGATTCAGGTGATGTGACTAGTGCGATTAGGTGGTCCCACTATAAGGACTCAAGATTAGAAATGCGGCCAATTGAGGCATACCTCATAGGGCTAGGAGGCACGGAAACCCCTTGCATGGGTGAGGTGGACCTTCCTATCCACATACACGAGATGACTATGACTATGAAACTCCTAGTGTGCCATGATGACAACCTGATAGAACCGTTAATCCTTGGCCAACATTGGTTATACGATCACTCAATGAACCTAAATCTTAGGAAATGCTCCCTTGAGAATCTTAGACCAACAATGAGTCATACCGCTTGACTTCCCTAACAATACCCCCCTAAGGAATGTAACCCCAGATCATCTGAAATGCATGTGAAGGAGGACCAAAAGATCTTTGGCCAGATAAGTCAGATCAATTTAATGTCAACCCATGTGGATTTGGCAATGGATAGTTGCCACTCAGGAAGATGTTAGGAGATCTTTCCCTAGCCTTCCCTTGAATAAGAAGGGGACTACATCAACACACAAATGGCCATGATAGCCTCTTCAGGCCCACACTTTCAATGGACCTACCTAGATTTGGTGTGCAGAATGCCTCACTTCCTGATGGGTAGGACATGCAAGTGGTTAACCTCCCTTCTTTTCCAAAGCACAGTGTCAACTAAACCTCTCAACCACAACCACAGAGAAGTCAACCATGACTTAAGAATCCAAACCAATGGCACAGATGACCCCAAGGTGGAAGCAATACTAGTATGTCAAGGAAACCAGTATAAAGCAAGTATGGGTGCCGAAAGGTCAAAAAGTACCACTAGTTTCCAACATCGCAAGCTATGACAAAAAGAAGTCAAGGCAGAATCAGAGTCAACATCCAACCTCCTTTCTCCCTTCTTCTCCATCGACGACAACCTAACATATTTGGACCGCCAAGAAGTACCTGACCAACTGAACCACACCCATGTAGATCTGGGTACCCAATAATTCTTTTAACTCAACAACCAAACCATGTAATACACATGCCTTCAAAATCACTTCACCCATCAAAACCAGTATTGCCATAATCATCCTTTGTACCTCAACCAAATAACTAAACCCACTCGCCACCTCTTAGGAAATGGATGCCAAAATGTGTCCAAAAGCCTCCACATGATCCTTTGTACAACATAACACCTATTCCGACTAACCTCTACCCTTATAATAATTCACCCACAACTAAACCTTGTATAAATTCATCCACACTAACCCACCATCACTTGTAACAAAATCTCATCACAAGCAATGTATGCATTATCTAAAGGATGTAGGCTATCTAATGACCTGCATTAGTTTCTGAAAAACATTACATAAACCACCTCACAACACATGGCTACACGGGTTACACATCGGTTATCGAAAGGGATTGCAGTCTCACTTTATTGGGATCATAATTAATTTCAATACTAATGTGTTATCCTTTTGTAGCAGATCATCTACGCACTTATTCTGATCATCATACAAATGGAAGGAACCTCAGAGGCTGGCACCATTATGCCAGTAGTAAATTTCAGTAATTTGTTAGTTGAACCTTACCCTGCTATGAAGCCACCAGAGTTTCAAGATTTCATGGGACCAATGCCGATTGAAGATCCTGCCCTTGGAAGAACCGCAAAAGTACAAAGCAACTCCCATTGGTTCTAAGGGCTGGCAGGACCTCTGGCAGATGCTAACTTCATCTATGATGCAATGCTTTGTAGCGGAGACACATGGGGAAGATATCGATTCTTCTCACGTGAATTTGAAGATCTTCAAAATTCAGAGCAATTATGATCTATTTAGGCTAGGGCTGGATTCACAGATTATTTTTGTGTGCCCTTGCCTAAACCGGATTTTTATCGATGCTTTTATCTAGTTACAACTCTTGAACCCCCTGTGAGGAAGGAATTTCTAGGAACTTTCATATTGCCCTCACTAGATAATGATCCCCCTTATAAGAAATTCTATCTCTCTAATGATCTTATCCGAGCCGCCCTAAAGATTCATGGCACTCACACTGCAATAGAAAGAGGAAGGCTCATTCTCGAGCCAATGAAAATGGGTGATGCTTTGAAGTGGGCCAACATTTCTGCCATCACACCAGACTTATCAAAGCCACTACAAATTTGTATGTAGCATTTTTCTTTCCCTGCCCAGGATCCTTTCACGATCCCATAGAATCACATTTGATTTGGGTTGTACTTAGCAAACACAAGCCCTCAAACGATCGACCTTGCTAGCTGGATTCAAGATCAACTATATTTAGCGTAGCAAAGATGGGCATGAAAGCATGTCATCCATGGCTATTGTGCCCTCACAAGAATAGTATACATGTGTATGGCATATGACATACCAATCAAGCATGCTATAACCAGTGATGAGTTAAAGAAGTTTAAAGGAACCTCCAAGAAGGCACGCAAATCAAGCAAGGCAAGAGTAGGAAAACATATGTTGGGGTCAATTCCATGCTTACAGGTTCCAGAGTCACCTTCACCACAACCATCCCCTCAGCAGTCTCCCACAAAACCTCCTACACCTGTACCTCCAATTCGTATCCATTTATTGCATCCCACAGTAACTGAAGGCACCACGAGTGTCATGCTTACCTCCAAAGCCACTACTCAAGATGCTACCTAGAAGGTCAGAGAGCCCCCTACCACCATTGGTGTGGATGCATTCACTTTTCCAATACCTAACCTTGAGGCAGAACCCATTAACACTACATTTGATTTTGAAATGCAAGATGCATTCTCTAACAAATTTCAGTTTTTAGAAGGACAATTTTTCTCCCAAGCATACAAATGGCCCAATTACCCCACCTCACCACCCGATCAGCAATGAGAACAAGTAGTGTCTAGTTCAAATGAGGAAGATCAGACAGTAACGAATGATGAAGATGGTGATGATGAAGCCAACCAAAACAGTCAAGATTCATAGGACGATGACTAGCATCAAATGCAAGAGCAGCAGACCAAAGCCCAAGGAGATACTAGCATCTATGAAGAGGACACTTTTGAAGCCGCAACATACACACTAGCAATCCAAAAGCTTTACTACAACATGCAAGCCATATGGGCAAGCAGACAACTCTCTGAAGAACAAAGTAAAGAAATTTTACAACAAGAGCTAGCCAGCAGAGGATTCAATGCCTCCTTTGTAGAAAGCTTTAACAAATTAGCCAAATCAGTAGGTATTATTGAGGTGCTCCATTTCTTAAGGAGGAAGCCATTACCGCAATTCGACCCTCAATGCATATGTTTAATGTCAAGACCCGATCAATGCATCCGCGTGCCAACAAATGCCCAGTCCTCTCGACATCCAAAAGAGGCATGGTTAGTCCCTCAACCCCCACTTGAATCACCACTTGCAGACGAAACTATCATCATTGACTCCCTACCACAATCCTCAACATTCCTACCTGCAACAACCATCAAAATCACCTCCACCTCAACCAAAACTCTTCCCTCTCCTATGCATCCAACTTCCCCAATACACCCCAGCTCTATCCCAATTCATAGTAAGTGTTGCAACAGAGGCCATAGTACCCCCAGTACCCCAGCCTCTACCTGAAACCTTTACACATGTTATCTCAACCACAGTTCCCCCCATCCCAATCAATCCTTTCCTCACCCTCTAGGAAGAACAGGTCCAATATGCATGTTACAGATCAAGCTTTTCTAGCTAGTCAAAAGGGAAAAGGTAAATGGAGCTCATCTAGTAGTAAGAAAAAAATATGCTAATGTTGCACAATCAAAGAAGGAAGATAAATATGAAAATAAAACAAAAAAGGAAAAACAATTTTGCGAACATATTAAGGTAAATGATCATGTCATAAAGAGTTGTCCCAAATTGGCTGCAAAAGAGGCAAAGAAGAAAGAGGCTTGAATGGTTGTTGTAGAGGCCTCTACACCTAAAACAAATTCTACTAATCTTGTTCAGAATGAAGAATGGGCATCTACTATTGTATGCATCTATGAACCATCATCTCATGAGCAGTGTATGTTTGCAGTAGACTCGTATGTTTGGTACTTTGATAGTGGGGCAACCAAACTGTTGGAGTTTGAGGTTTGTGGAAGCACGCAAACAACACAATTAAGAGGAAGAAGCTTGGAGAACAACACACAATATTGAATGTATTATCGAGTGAATTTACAAGAATAAGTAACCCTTTAGGGTTATAGGCATATATATACAAGCCGGGGGAGAAAAAAAACCTCTTAAAAAAGGAAAAAAGTGATGTGGCAGTCCTAAGTGTGTTCACACACATCACTATCGAAATATATCAACAAATCCCCCCTTGGAGTGATGTTGTGAACAAGAATTTGGCACTCATGTCTAAGGAAGTTTCCAAGATAAGTGGAAAGAGATCAATCCATAAAAGGAAGTAAGCCCAAATCTTTGCAGAAAGCTTAAAATGTCTCCATAAGCAGAGCCTTTGTGAAAAGATCTGCAACGTTCTCCTGTGTAGGCACATATGCCAAATTGATCTCTCCAGCAGAGAATCTATCCCTGATATAATGATAATGCATCTCAATGTGCTTTGTGCAAGCATGAAACACAAGGTTCCTCACAACTTCCAATGCACTCTGACTATGAGTGAAGATGGTCGTGGCAAAAAACTCACCAACACCCAAATCAGCCTAAAGGCATATGAGCCATACACACTCAACAATCGCTGTGAAAGTTTCCCTATACTCAAACTCACAACTAGAAGTGGCCATAGTAGGTTGTTGCTTGCTCAACCAAGATATGCATGACATACCAAGCATGAAGCAAAAACCATTGGTGGACATACGAGTGTCATAGCAACCAGCCTATTCAGAGTTAGAAAAAGCATAAAAATGTGGTGGTAGTGATCCCCTCTTAGGATAAAACAATCCAAGTAATCGGGTACCACTCAAGTAGCGAAAGATGCACCTAACCACTTACCAATTCTTGACACTTGGGAAATACATAAATCTGCTCATATGAGAGATAGGAAACTAAATATCAGGTCCAGTTATGCATAAGTAAATCAAGAATCCAACAACTTGCTGATAGAGAACAACATCAAATGCATCACCAACATCATGAAGACTCAATCATAAACCTGTCTCCATAGGAGTGACAATATGTTTGTAGTCTTTGAGGCCAAAACATTGCATAATGTGTCAATATATGTTGTTTGACATAGAGATATTGCCTCATGAACTTGCATGAACTAAATGCATAAATAATGATGCAAATGCCCCAAATCTTACATCTTAAAAGAGGCATGCAAATCAGCCTTAAAACTAGCAATATGCTTCTCATTAGGACCAATGTGCAACATGTCATCAACATAGACAACAATGACCAAAAGTACATCATTTTCTTGATTAACATATAAGGTGCTCTCAATTGGACTATTCTCAAAACCATGTGCAATCAAGTAGGCATGTATCTTTTCATACCAAGCACGTGGTGCTTGCCTTAAACCATATAATTCCTTTTTCAACTTGCACACTTTATTTTCATAACCTTTCTAGACAAAACCATGGGGTTGAAAAACATACAATTCTTCATGTAAATCACCATTCAAAAATGCAGTTTTAATGTCCAACTGATGGACATTCCAAGCATGATGAGTTGTAAGTGCATAGATGCTACAAAATAGTAGTCATTTGGCATGTGGGAGCAAAGTTGATCTCATAAAAATCAATGTCTCTTTCTTGAGCATAACCTTTTGCAACAAGCCTAGCCTTATACATGTCAAATGTTCCATCAGGCTTATGTTTCAGCTTGTATACCCACTTAGTGCCAATGGCCTTCTTGCCAGGAGGCAAATCACGTAAAGACCAAGTACCATTCTTCATAATAGAATCATATTAGCCATCTAATTATCTCAATTTTGTGCTTCATCAAAAGAAATAGGCTCATTCTCATCACAAATACCAAAGGCATCCATAACATAGCAATCTAATGCAAAACAAGCACTATGAGATCCTAAACAAGTACAATATGACAAAGGTGCAACTAATTTGCTATCTTGCAAAGTCTACACCAGCCATTGAGGCATAACTTTTGCAATCTTTATCCCTCTCATCAACAAGTGCATCATGTAAATCTACATAAAAAGTAGAATGATCTGCATAATCATGTGGAACCTATAAAGGCTAAGAAATTGCCTCATTTGGACTAGCACTAGGTTGTCCACCAATAAAAAGAGCTAACAAAGTGTGATACACATCTCTAGAGCTAACTAAAGTCTCCTTGGTACATGAAAGTAATGGCTGAATTGCATCTTCCACAAAAAAAACATCACATCTAACAAAAATGCATTTAGTCCGTGGATGATAGAGACGATAGCCTTTGCTTTTAGAATCATACCCAACAAAAATACATTTCACTTCTTTATTATCCAATTTCCTGCGTCATGTTTCAGGCACTAATGCATATGAAAGACAACCAAAAACACACAGATGAGCAACGTATGGCTTCAAACCATTCCAAGCCTCATATGAAGTGATAGACTATAGTGCTTTGGTGGGACACGTGTTAAGTACATATGTTGCACACATAACAACCTCAAGCCAGAAGCTATGTGATACAGCCTAACTTTTGACCATACACCTTGCCATCTCCATGAGTGACTTGTTCTTTATTTTAGCAACTCAATTTTGTTGAGGTGTATATGACACTATACACTGATGTTTTATCCCACGTTCAACCATAAATGCATTAAAAATTAGAAGACATATATTCCCCCCCTCGGTCAAAATGGAGGGTACCCATTTTACATGCTTACAAACCAAAACCAGAAACTCTTTGAAGCACATAAACACTTCTCACTTTGCTTTCAATGGATACACCGATGCATGCCTAGAAAAATCATCAATAAAAGTCACGAAGTAAAGGTAACATATGTCATTGTGGACAAGTTGCAATTTTTTAGTAGCTAGATTGAACCATCTTTTTGTAAGGATGAATGCTGCATTTCGTCCAAAATACATCCTTCACAAACATATATTAGTAGGTGCCTAGCTAGTTCCCAAAAGAAGGTGTCTACATAGGATAACATATGTCATTGTGGATAAGTTGCAATTTTTTAGCAGCTAGATTGAACCATCTTTTTGTAAGGATGAATGCTGCATTTCGTCCAAAATACATCCTTCACAGACATATATTAGTAGGTGCCTCAAGTTTGGGTAGAGAGGACACCATTTCAGATTTTTGCAGGCATAGGAAACTAGCAAAATTTAGATGACCAAAGTGTGCATGCCAAAGCTTTGGATCTAAGATAGCTTGAGAATCTTGAATTACACATGCTAAATAATTCACAGATTTTGCATAATCTATGAGCTTACACAGCTCTCGACATAAAATGCCATACGAAGTAATGATATTGCCATTTGAGAGATCATGATGTGTACACCTGTCATCAAAAAATTTGTCAACCAAGCCAATCTTGGCTAATAATGAAATTGAAAACATATTTTTACTGATCCTTGGCACAAACAAAGCATCTGACAATGTGAAAGAACTACCATCAGCAATAGTCACAATGATCTCACCAACTCCCATGATAGGATAAGAGGAGTTGTTAGTGCATGTAATAGTATTCCTTGTAGGGGAATGCTCGAGTGAATTGAAGAAACTACATTGCAAGGTAATATGTTTGGTTGCTCCACTATCAAAGTACCAAACATCTGAGTCTATTGCATACATAGACTACTCATGAGAAGACAATTCATAACTGCAAACAATAGTAAATGCCCATTCTTCATTTTGCACAAAGATTAGGAGACTCTGTTTTAGGTGTGCAAGCCTCTGCAACAACCATTCTAGCCTCTTTCTTCTTTCCCTCTTTTGCAGCCAGTTTTGGACAACTCTTTATGACATGATCATTTCCTTTACAATATTTGCAAAACAATTTCTGCTTTTCTCTTTGCTTCTTGTCTTTATCATCCTTCTTTGATTGTGTAGAATTAGTAGATTTTTACGTACTAGTAGATGAGTTCTATTTTCCCTTGCCCTTCTGAATAGCTAAGAAAGCTTGATTTGTGACATGCATGATTGACATGTTCTACCTGGACTGATCTTCTTGCAACAAAACAAAGACTAACTTCTCGAATGTTGAGGCATTTGGATTTCCTTTCATCATCAACTGAAGAGTAGAAGCAAAACTCTATTATGAATCTGGAATATCATTAAGAACAGTCTACACAAGTGAGCTATCTGGTAAGACTTCATCAATAGAAATTGATTGTTCCTTCAAATATTTGATCTTTGTCAAAAACTCTCCATGGAATCTCCTTCATTAATGTTCTTTTTCTCCAATTGTTTTCAAAGGTAAGAAACATGAGCCTCATTTCTTGCCTGGTATAAAGTGGTAAGTGTATTCCAAGCATCCTTGGCTATTTTTCAAGAGCGACTATGAGGGATAATGGTACATTTGACAGACAAAGCTATCAGTGCATGTGCCTGAGCATCTCTGCCATCCCAACAAGTTGTTCTATAGTAGTTGAAGTAGGTACCATAATACAAACAAGAATTTGAAGATCGTCATCTTCAACGCCATCTGCATCACCTTTAATGACTCTATTTGCAGGTGTACTAGGTCATTTTTCAACACCCTACAAAATATTCCACGGTCCTTTTGCTACCAATACATGATGCATCATATATGCCCATAATGGGTAATAAGTACCATCCAATCAATCTATCCTCAACAAACAACATATGAAATACAACATTGTGTTTATCCATGGCCATTGACTAAAATACCTTAAAAATGATTGTATCTTGAAAATTTGAATAGAACCACCATGTCGTGTCTGCTAAACATGTAGCAAACTTTGAGGTGCTTGCATTCACCAACCAAAACCTGTATACATGTTTGGCACAAAAGGATGAAATCGCTTGCACAAGCACTACAACAGTGTGTTCGGAGGTCAAAATGATCTAAGATCATGATTTCTTCCTAATCACCCTAGCATGCTCACCAATTTTCGTGCAATATTGAGAGTGTGATGGGGGGAGGGGGTGTTAATGATGCCCTAGATAAAGCAGTGACCTACGATGATATCGATAGTTGGAGTTTGAGTTTTGCAAAAGCACCCAAACAACAGAAGGAAGAAGAAGAAGCTTGAAGCACAACACACAATATTGAATGTATTACCAAGTGAATGTGCAAGAATAAGTAACCCATTAGGGTTATAGGCATATATACAAATCAAGGGAAACAACCTCCTAAAGAGGAGAAAAGTTCCCAAGTAGGCCTAAGTGTGTTCACACACATCACTATCGAAATATATCAACACAAATATATTACCTCACAGTGTAGTTTCTTCAATACACTTGAGCATGTGCCTACATGGAATACTATAACATGCACTAACAACTCCTCTTTTCCCATAATGGGAGTTGGTCATATCATTTTGACTACTATTGATGGTAGTTCTTTCACATTATCAAATGCTTTGTATGTATCAGGGATCAAGAAAAATCAGTTGTCCGTTTTGTCATTAGCCAAGATTGGCGTGGTTGTCAAATTCACTGACGATAGATGTACAATTAATGATCTCTCAAATGGAGATGTTATTATTGCTTCTAGCATTTTATGTCGTGGGTTATATAAGCACATAGACTATGCAAAATTTTTGCATGATTCAACATGTGTATTTCAAGGTTCTCAAGCTATCCCAGATGCAAAACTTTGGCATGCACACCTTGGTCATCTGAATTTTGCTAGTTTGCTACGGCTATAGAAATTTGAAATGTAGCATTATTCCTTCCCTAAAGATGGTTCAGTTTGAGCTACCCATAAATTGCAACATGTTCATAGTGATATATGTGGTTTTATGCAGACACCTTCTTTTGGGAACTACCTTTACTTAGTGACTTTCATTGATGATTTCTCTAGGCATGCATGGTTGTATCCATTAAAAATGAATTCCAAAGTGTCTGTGTACTTCAAATAGTTTTTTTATGGATAAAAAGCTATCAGTATGTAAATTGGCCACCCCCATTTTGATCGAGGGGGGGATACATGTCTTCTGATTTTAATGCATTTTTGGCTAAGTGTGGGATAAAACATCAATGTATAGTGCCATATACACCTCAAAAAAATGGAGTTGTAGAAAGAAAGAATAGGTCTCTCATGGAGATGGTGATGTGTATGGTCAAAATTCAGGCTTTAATCCATAGCTTTTTGCTTGAGGTTGTCATGTGTGCAGCATATGTACTTAATAGGTGTCCCAACAAAGCACTGCAATCTTTCACTCCATATGAGGCTTGGCATGGTCATAAGCCATATGTTGCTTATCTACATCTCTTTGGTTGTCTGGCATATGCATTAGTGTTTGAACAAACAATGTAGGAATTTGGATGATAAAGGAGAGAAATGTATTTTGGTTGGGTACAGTTCTGAAAGCAAATGCTATCATTTGTATCATCCACAGATTAAACATTTTTGGTTAGCCATGATGTTGATTTTAAGGAAATGCAATTCAACCATTACTTTCATGTACCAAGGAGACTTCAATTAGCTCTACAGATGTGTATGACACTTTGAAGTTTGCTGCCTCTTTTTACAAGTGGACGGTCAAGTGCTCATCCAAGTGAGATAATTTCTCAGCCTTTACTTGTTCCACATGATGATGCGGATTTACATGATGAACTTGATGATGAGAGGGCTGATATAGAGAGGGCAAAACTATGCCTAAATGGATGGTGCAGACTTTGAGAGATAGCAAGTTAGATGCACTTTTGTCATATCATACTCCTTCAAGCTCTCATAGTGATTCTTTTGCATCAGATTGCTATGCAATGCCTGCCTCTAGTCTTTGTGATGAGAATGATCTTGTTTCTTTTGATGAAGCGCAAGATTCAAAAAATTGGATGCCTTCTATGCAATCAAAATATGATGCTATTATGAAGAATGATGCTTGGTCTTTATGTGATTTGCCTCCAATAAAAAAGGCCATTGGCACTAAAAGAGTATACAAGCTAAAACGTAAACTTGATGGAACAGTTAACAAGTATAAGGCTAGGCTTGTTGCAAAAGGTTATGCTCAAGAGAGAGGAAGTGATTTTGATGAGACCTTTGCTCCCACATGCCGAATCACCACCATTCATAGCATCTATGCACTTGCAACTCATCATGGTTGGAATGTACATCAGTTTGACATTAAATGTGTATTTCTGGATGGTGACTTACATGAAGAAGTGTATGTATTTCAGCCTCGTGGTTTGGTATAGAAAGGAAATGAAAACAAAGTGTGCAAGATGAAAAAGGCATTATATGGTTTGAAGCAAGCATCACATGCTTGGTATGAAAAGATACATGCCTACTTGATTGCACATAGTTTTGTGAACAACCCAACTAACATCATCTTAAATGTTAAGGGTGCAAATGATGTACTTCTTATCATCATTGTATATGTTGGTGACATGTTGCTCACTAGTCCTAATGAGAAGCATCTTGCTGAATTTAAGGTTGATTTGCATGCCTCTTTTGAGATGTAAGATTTGGGGCATTTGCATCATTATTTGGGCATTGAGTTTATGCAAGTTGATGGGGGAATAGCTTTGTGTCAAACAAAATATATTGACACATTATTGCAATGTTTTGGCCTTGAAGATTGCATATCTCTTACCACTCTTACAGAAAGAGGTTTACGATTGAGTCTTCATGATGTTGGAGATGCATTTGATATTGTTCTCTATCAGCAAGCTATTGGATGCTTGATTTACTTATGCAAAACTTGGCTTGATATTCAGTTTGTTGTCTCATAGATGAGCAGGTTTATGCATTGCTAAAGTGTCAAGCATTGGCAAGTGGTTAAGCGGCACATCTTTCGCTACTTGAGTGATACCCGATTACTTGAATTGTTTTATCCCAAGGGTGGATCATTATCACTAGATTTACATGCTTTTTTTTTTTACTCAAACTCGGTTGGTTTCTATGACACTCCTATATATGTCCACCAGTAGTTTTTGCTTCATGCTTGATAGCTCATGCATATCTTGGTCAAGGGAAGATATGCATAGAACAACAATGTATTTAGGAACTAGCTCATGCAGATTCAAAGAAATATTGCTTCAATTAATGCACTTGATGCCAAAAGCTCAAGTATGATTCGTCTCAATTATATGTCTTGATTCTTGATATGAATCTTGATCACACTTATTCTGTGAATCCTATAAGAGTACATGTGGAGCATAAGTATGCATATTTGCCTACTAAAAATTTGAGCCTAAACTCTTAGCTTTTTAAAGTTTCTTCTAATGTGTGTGTGTATATACATACTTCGATGAAAGAAACTATGAAAATGATTTATTGAAGTTGTGTGCAATTAAAACACAAATAAATGTATCAACTCACACAAAGAATTGATGGAAACTGGCCAAATTGGTTTGTTTTCATCATTTCTTTCTCTGTGTGTGAATTGAACTCCCAACTCATGAGACAGAGGTTGTGAGCTCTACCCCTCTTCGGGTTACTAAACATATATGGGCCAATTCGACCATTTTATGTGACCAATTGTAATGTCTTCTGGCCATTCATACTAAATGCCTTCGATCAGCCCTTTTTTAGTGTTTGCAGCTTCGGCAATCTAACCCCTGCGTTGTAGGATATGAGGGGTCCCATGGGTACTATGCCGTTCACTTGTATAATTGTTCTTTCAATAATATTCAAGATAATAGAGATTAGGCTTCAGCTGAATTTCCTCTTAATGAAAAAAGAAAAAAAAATGATGTTAACTGATGCATGGAAGGTGTGCGCATTACAGAGAAGTGCACGTGATCAATTCACGGACTCATTTCCGTAGTGATGAGTTGTTTCCTTGACATCATGTCGGAAACTTTTTTGGTCGAAACGAGGATTTGAATTTTCAAATTTGAAGTCGAACCTGGAACGTGCATGGCATATGATCTGTTTATTATTTCAAGGGGTTGATGATGAGATAACGAGGGTGGCGCAATGGAGGCGAAGGAGGGGTTCGCCCTGCTTTGCCTCTGTTGCTGCTGGAGCTGCTGGTCGTATAAGGCTGTTTCTATGTCCCCTGTAGGCCGTACGTTTGGAGATAATCCTAGTGCCATCTACAACCATTGCCGTTTCACGAAAGGATCCCCAAAGCTTTACAATTGTCCTCCTGATTATCGCTCCCCCGGCGGATTCGCAAACCTCTCCCAACCCTCATCGCCTCGTAGGTAACCTTCTCTTCTTTATCCAGGCTCTTTCGTTTTCATGTGTTTTTCCTCACGTATTTTGATGCATTGTCCTTTTTTCCCCATTTCTTTCGATCACATGGAAATATATATTTTTTTCAGGTACCTTATAAAACTCAAAGATTACCTGAATTCCACGGTGCTGGATCACATCTGTAATAGGGCGCAATTATACCATGCATTTTGCCTTCACAGGTAGCGTATCGCAGTTTTTTGATATTCATATGCTAATATACATGATTCACATTGTATAAAGTCACACATTTTCCCAGATATAAAAACGTATGGCTGGGCATGCTTATGGATATCGCTGGGCATGATCTAGCTCAATTCGTACAAGCGGAGGCAAATTTCATCGATCATGTTGAAATTGAAGGCATCGTTAAAATTGCTCTTACACAGAAGGATCCACCATGGGGATTGGATAGGATTGATCATAATCCTGGAGAAAAAGATCTGAACAATCTATACAATGTGTCCTCAAGCGGTGATGGAGTGCACGTATATGTCTTGGATACGGTATGGAGGAACATATATATAAAAAGGTCCATTCGATCTGCTTCTTGCTGCCAATCTTAGAGATATCCTTATTGCACATCCGTAAATGGCACAGGGAATCAGATGCACTCATCGAGATTTTTGGTATGAAGATGGTAGGACTGATTCAAGAGGAAGACGTTTAAGTAGGTGCCTTGATGGGTTTGATGGCATCCGTGATGGAGGTGGGTTGAATGATTGCAATGGACATGGCACACATTGTGCAGGTGTGCGAACTTCATCGCTTGTGCTGGCATTCAACAGATACCATTTCAGTAGATAGCTATGCCAACAATCACATATTAAAAATTAATGGCTATATGAAAATGGTTTTTCAGCTGATTTTTGAAAATATTGTAGTGTCTACTCCATGCTTAACCTTATAATCAATTAATTTCTGATGTATTATTATTTCACACGAAAACCATTCCAGCTAGGGGGCATTGAAACATTTTAGCTTTTGTGGTTTTTGGGTGTCTAGAAAAGGTTTAAGATGCATATGTTGCGTGTGAGTCTGCTCCAAAGAATCCTCAATTGAAATGTACATGAACATCTCAGTTCAATCACACAAAGTGAGAGATTGTCTGTTCCTCAATCAATGTCTTTATTCTTATTATGGCTGGGCATGGGAGGCGTTGGGGCATTATATGTTCACATTCACATCTTTCAAGCATTGTTGGTTCTTTATTTCATTACCTTTGTTATTGGAAGCCTCATAAAAAATGGCAAGCTCAAAGTTATACATATTTGGTGTAATGCTGTTATTATTTCCTTTGAGACATCATTTTGGCGTTTGCTTAGAATAAGTTTCTTCTTTTTTCGTGGAATCTAGAACTTTATATTACTGTGTGGATTAGGGTAGGTGTGATGACCCAAGAGGGCTTTTTTATGCGGCTGCAAAGGTCCACAGAGCTGGTAAAGAAATCCATACAGGATGATGCAGGGGGAGTGGCATATCTGATGTAGAGCTTCCATTAAGGGCTGTTGTTGCCAGGAAGGCTCCAAATCATTCACTTGGGAGAAGTCAGGTGTAGATAAATGTTTGATTGATAAGTGTCAATAGCTGCCTATCATGCCATAAATGCGAAAGCAACTGTTGAAAGATCTGAATATGATTTCTGAAGATGGTGCTCTCTAACAATTCTAAAACTGTCTGGAGTCTTTATGAGTGTTTTTCAATGCTTACAATATCATAAATTTGCATTATCTACATGTGTGTGTGTGTGTGTGTGTGCGTGTGTGTAAATATCATTGTAGCACTTACCAATGTTTGTTTTTATGCTTGCATTACATATTGAATGATCAAAGTAGGTAATTGCTCAGTTTGTAGCTTAAGATTGTCCACTCGATTATGTTCCACTCATAATTACATAGAGGTCTCTTATTTTCTAATCAAAGTTCACACTAATATCCTTTAGGTTAAGTCAACACTGATATATTCTTTAGGTTATCTGACTGTCCAAATCATGCACTTTAGATCATATCAACCTAATTTGTCACCAAGGTAGGGTGCGTATTGCTGAAAGTGTAGTTAATAATATATTCATATGTTGTCATTGATGAACAAACTATTTGCAGTGATCAAATCGTGGTTGTGCATCCTTATGAAAATTTGCCACAATAACAGTAAAGAAACTGCTCCAGTACCATTTCATGATTTAATTTTTTTATATGATCATATGATACATCATCATCAAAGCTTATGAGACATGGGTCTGCTCTCTAGTGAAGCCTAAAAAGTTACATAATATAAAACACGGTGGGCTTTTATCTGAGCATCTCAATCGTAAATGTTCATTCTGGTTTTAACTAAATAATCCCAAGAAAGGTCAACTGTTGCTCTTTTACCGAAATTCAAATTTTCCATTTTTTGAATCTTTAACATAAATACTTAGCTTCAATCAATTTTCTTAAAATGGGCCATTAGTTCAATCCAGCAACATAATGCTTGTGCACTGTGAGCCATGCGAATGGTTGACTTGATTTACAATGGAGCAACCTCTCTAATATGCCATCACTGGTAATGAAAATTAGTTTTCATCATTAGTAATGGGGTCAACCATGGTTAGAATTATCTCAATTTTAAATATCTGTCTTAAACTCAGGTGAAAAAAAAAATAGAAGCTGATATGAGCATCCATCTCTCTCATATGTACAAGATCTTTATTTATATCCTTTTTATTCGACCAATATGAATATGTCCATTGTCACTTCCTCCTTTTTATTCAACCGATATGAATATGTCACTTCCTTGTAGACTCTCCATCTCAAAAATTTTCTTTCTTTTGTTTTCAACTTTTTCTTCATCAATAGCACTAATACAAAGTTTTTCATGAAAGAAACCAATCTCGTACATTCTTTGTCCTTGATGACTACACAGTTATATACACATGAAAAAATGGTTTGGTAACAGTGGTTAAATCTTTCATTAAATAGGTATGATGAATGATTTTTCGCTAGGAAGCTTATATGCCAGAGAGATCCTATTGATGGAATATAGCATTTGAATAAAAGCAATGAGAAGAAAAGATAGACTCCTGAGGCAATAAATAAAGTCCCGCACTTACAGGGATATAAGAAGTTAATTTAAAAGCTAAATTGTCTCAATAAAGTGAATGAAGATGCTTTCACTTTGTTTTGACCTCAGTATGGGTCGATTGGAATACTGAAAAAGCAATGAGAAGATAAGATAGAATGATGAGGCAATAAATACAGTCCTGCACTTACAAGGATAAAAAGAAATCGAAAGCTATATTGTTTTCAAAAAGTGAGTGATGATGCTTTCACTTCATTTGAACAACTCTAAGTTCACTTATGGAAAACCATTAAAGAACTGATAGTTGTTACCTTACTTGTTGGGTATCTTCTACCTGATGTGAGCAAAGAAGGTTAGGAATCTCATGTCACATATGCACTCCTGACTGGACCCTTCGAATCTATATAAGTGCATCATGACTTCAGTTCAACACATAAATATACATACAGCCTTTTTCTTATCATTCTCTGTGCGTATTACTAAGACTATGGGCTTCATCTTCCTCTATTAACTCCATACACTTCGTGCTCATTTTTGCAAAGTCTTGGACTGAAAGTAGACCTGCTGTAATTATAGAAAGCTGTAATTTATTAAATAGGAGTCTATTTCCTAATCTTTCGTTTACAAAGGCATTATGGAGAATAAGCATTATAGATGCTTCAGTTTTTAGGAAATTAAGAAATTTGGAGGTAATGGTTTTGATCTATGGAAGGAGCACATACAAGGCGTGCTCTTTCTAAATGAGCATGAGGAATCAATCTTGGTCCTGTTGGGGGAACTTTAGTGATGGGTGTCAGAGTGTAGCTTGAAGAATGGAGAATCATGCAATACACAAGTTCCACCTACACAATATAATCAAAGATCCACAAGTACACAGGGCATATCCCTTGGTTAAAGAGTTGGAGCTTAGAGTACAAAAAGAGAAGGTACAACAAAGGACACCAAAGTGCAAAGATAGGGAAGTACAACCAAGCACACCAAACTTAATGCTTGAAAATACAGAGTGTACTGGATGCACGAGCAGCTTCTGTCTTGGTCACAAGACTTGGTGCTGTGCAACCTTGCACTCAAGCCTCCACCCAAAGCGTCAAAGTGGCAACAACAACACCAATCAACACAACGAACTTTCCAAGTTCTCCACTATCGGGTACACAGAGTGGACGTCAGAATGTAGTGTGTCCAAGATGCCAAGAATGTAGAATGTGGAGTGTATCTGGAGAATGTGTGTCCCAACGGGACGCACTTGCATAAGCACACTTACTCCTTTTTGCCCAATTCCTTTTTGACTTTTCCAAGATTTCTGGCTAAGTGTAAGCAACTCACTTCTTGTGCGCTCTATCCCAATCTGAGCACATACTGCCGAAGCTATTGTACTTCCTTAGGATTGCTCTGTTAGAGCCACTTGTTGAATGACCCCACAACTTGGAGTACCAGCTGAACAGGCTGGAGCTGTGGTGGCTGCAGATACATTCACATGTGTTCAACTATTCCATGTTTTTTCCTTAAAATTTGGGGGCTTATACGGTTACTACTTACTAAGACTAAGGTTTCAAGCCAGATAGTACATGAAAAATGAAGTTATTACAAGAGGGTTCCCATTACTTCAAGTACACCTTGTGCACTACCTATGCAACACCAATAGCCACCTGTGCACTCAATGGCAACCTGTGCACCACCTATGCATCCAATGCCAACATCTGCACCTTGCAAGCTCAACAGATGTCCACCATCAGCAGGCTCTGTTATAATTAATTGTATTATTGATTTGATAAGGTATAAAAAGTTTTTATTTTAGATAATGAACGGATATAAAGAACTTTCATACTGACTGAAGAACTCTTGAATCATGAAGAAACTATGCTGAGTCTTCCAAAGTTTGAGAAAAAGGTGGCGATGATTAAGCGGAGGCACACATTTGCTGTTCACATTGAATAGATAACTGAGATACAGGTTGAGGTTCATGTTAAGGTAGAGAATTGAGATGATCTTCTGACATTGAAGCTGATGATGAGCTGAATACCTTTTGGGAAGAGGAGCTTAAGCTGAAGTATGATGAGCAAAACAGATAATTACAAACATAGCTGCTATGAGGCAGATGCATGAGCTCAAGAGTTGAGGCTGAGAGGCTAGTTTCTACAGCCATGAGATTTGAAAATTTAAGGAGATGATGTGGGGTGATGTTGTAGATAAAAAATACCTGAACAGTTCTACTGGGTGTATTGTTATGTGGGTGGCAAATTTGTGTATATGCAGGCTTGATTTTGGGGCAGCTCATCTCTAAAAATAGAGGTGGACTTTTCATGAAGTTAATAACAACATTGTTTAAAACTCTTGAGGCTAAAAGTAGGGTGTCCCTGCATTATTCTTTTAGGGTCTTCTTTCTGACTTAGCCAGGCACAAAATATGGTGACAAGGACAGCACGGTATACATAGAAACAGAAGCTTCTTAGCTGGATTACTCCTTGGCACATTTGAAGAGCTAGTCCATTCTCATGGTACAGGTGTGATCCCCAGCAGAGATTATCCATGGCATCTGGTGCTGTTGATTCACAGTCTTAAGGTTAGCTCTTTACACAGACAGAGACTTAAAAGTGTTTCTGCAGATGGTGACAACAAAGTTTTCTTGCACTTGGAGCAGACCCCCTTGCTGCTACATCTTCAGGGGCACTCCTACTTGGAGTTTCCCTTTGCCATCCTAACTCTTTCCCCCTCCCCAAACCCCAGACATTTTCTCGAATTTAGCATATGAAGTGTGTGAGCTCCACATTATGCACATTCACCATACTTACCCACTGGAGTTTATAGGCTTGGGACAGTTTTTTGAATTAATAAATTCTTTTCCTTGCTACCAAACATATTTGACATTAGTCCATTTAAAACTCAAACAAACCTTGTGTGAATGTTCATAGAGATTTTGCAAGGAAACTTTCAACCAAAGCATTTGATGAAGGCATGAATAGAACCGGGAAAGGAAAAACTCTCTCTAGTTCTGAAAGTTTTTCAGTAAACCTATATCTTTGCACATGTTTCTTCTAGTATGTACTAGAGATTCTTGTGCATGGCTTCACATAGAAGGCATTTTTGTCTGTGGTCATAATAGTAGTGAAGGTAACATGTCAAGCTAAAGTTTTATTCATCATGGTATAAACCTTTTCTTAATTTGATAAAATTTTGAGGATGAATATAAACTCTCGTTCACCTCCTTCCAGGAATTGTCGCTGGCCTCCAGAGTGGTGTTGCCAAGAGTGCCTTTTTACATCCAATTCGTGCAATGGCATGCGATGGGACCGGAAACTTTGGGGCGATTTTGGCTGCACTAGAGTGGATAAGTGATAACATTGTCATTCCAGCAGTTCTGTCTATGTCTATAGCAACTCAAGCCTCTATAAGTATTGATCAAGCTGTGAATAATCTTGTAAATACTACTGGGATTGTTGCAGTAAGTATTTTGATTTAGTTTGTATGTTAGAACATTTATATTTGAAGAGGGTATTTCTTTTTCTGTTTACATATTGTGGGGATATGTGCACCATTTTTTGGGTTAATAATGGATAAAGGGCAGAAAATGTGAGAAGGATGAGGTCATGTTACTAAACAGAACTGTGTTTTCCAAAGAAAAAGAGAGAAGTTATATGGGCAAGAAAAACATTGAATGCCTGGAAGCTTCAGTTTAATAAATTGCATGCTACATCCTTCATATAGTTTGAGATATCTTTCTTATTTACACTGACATCCTTTTCGGACATATATAGGTAGCAGCTGCTGGAAACTTTCTTGATTCTGCATGTGCTTATTCACCTTCAAGAGCAAGTGGTGTTATATCAGTGGCTTCCTCAAACAGTGTTGATTCAATGAGCTGGTTTTCTAATTATGGGAACTGCACAGCTATTTTTGCACCGGTATGGAAGTGCAAAGGCTGTGATATTGGTTTTTAATATGGAAGTGTGAAGGCTGTGATATTGTTTTTTAATATGGAAGTGCGAAGGCTGTGATATTGAATTTTAAATCTGATTAATTGCCTTCAAATTTTTATTATGTGCCTCTTTTGCCAGGGTGAGCTTATTCTTAGTGCATATAAAGACAACGATTCTTCATACACCACTCTCTCTGGTACTTCAATGGCTTGTCCACACGTGGTAAATGTCTCCTTTAGAACATTTCTACCATAAGGAAACTCTGATTCAAACCAGAACTTTTAATCGTTTCCAAAATCATAAGTATCACTATAATTCAATTTTTTCTTTTGTTTTTTGATTTTGCTAGTGTCAATTCAGATCATTATGTTTAAATGCAAAATATAACATGCCCGTAAGCCTATGAACATGACCTTATATCAGATTCCTTATTCTGCCAGTGGTCAGGAACAAATGAAGCGTCCAGAAAAGTCATTAAAGAGAGGAATCTTTATATGCAAGAGTTTTTTTTGTTCATAAGAATGCGTGATGGAATATAGCCAACATAAATATAATATTTGTTTTCAGTTTGTTCAAGGCTATGGTCGGTATTGGAAATCATGTTTTTGCATGGTGTTATTATGCTGTTAATTAAGGCGGGAATAATGAATCCTATGTCTCCATATGAAAATACCGATCCGACAGAAGAGGTGGCATACAGACATGGATGACGCTGTTCAAATCGTATCACGAACTTGGAGGCTTCGTGCTTTCGAGCATGACGCTTAGAGCATTAGGGAGGCACTTTAATTAGCTCACAAAGAATTCATAGTCTCTCGCAAATCGCAATACCCTGAATTGTACTCAACAGCTTGAGCCATTTAGTGATAGAATGCTTAAAGCTTGAAGAGAAGCTGTTCATTGTCGAACGATTAAGAGTATTGATAGTAATCAGTTATTGCGATAAATACAATTGGTTTAAAACATTCATTCTCCTGTACCTTTGGATCAATCCTAGAACAAGTGATTAGTAGGTTTTGGAGACAAGTGAATAGTTTCAGGGATACGCCTTCTATATGTGGTACTCTGCAGAAATAATAGTTAAGGCTTGAAGCAGCTCTGCAAGCATCACTTATAATGCTATGAATACCAGTTCACGTAAAAATGTAAAATATAATCCATGCTTTAGAACACAAACAATTTTATAAGAGCTTTAGATAGTGCTTATTCTTTGCATTTTGTGACAGGCAGGAGCAGCTGCTTTATTTCTGTCTGAAAATGTTGATGCCAGGCCAGCAGAAGTGAGACAGAGTATTCTTGATTCCTCTGAACCCAAAGCAATTGCATATGTGAAACCATACACAACAGACAAACTTCTTAATGTACATCTTGAAGCTCCTCCCGTGAATGTGCATCCAAGGTCCATTTATGATGCAGTCGAAGGATCGGTTTATTCCATACTTGTAAGCTTGAAGATGAGGCCATATTACTCAGTGACATTGGCTCCATACTTCTCTGACTCAAATATAGGTGAGCAATAATGTCCAATAACATTACACCTTCTTTTATTCTTTCTTATCTTTTATTACTGAAATGACTTTAATGTGATTGTAAATTGTCACTATCAACAGGATATTTTTCACCCAGTCAGTTGAGTTTCAAGGCAGATTCAACCTGGTCATATGTCAAAGTCATTAAAATTTATCTAGCAACACAACAAGGTTACTTCATTTTGGATTCATTTTTTATATGACATGAGGGAAATGTCATGTTATGCTGAATTCGGGTTTATTAATTTTGATTTGCTTATTTGGTGCAAACATCTCATTCACATGCATTCATCAATTTCCATGAGGACGAGGTCTATATCAAGAAATGCACACAAACCCACATTCACATGCATTCATAGATTTCTTATGTAACACTACATCCATATCAGGAAACACACACATGCAACACACACACACACACACACACATGTACATTCTCACACACTCTTACACACAATCAAATGCATATATACATGCATGCATACACTTGCACATGAATTTTGCAGTAAATTGATTCTTCTATCAGTTAAAGATGGCTTCTTGTAGCCTAGAAAAAAATTCTGAATAGAGAGTATAATAATGGGGATTAGATAAGGGCTCTTTGAGGTTTGAGGTGAGCCTTCTTCTTTGCATCACACACTTTGAACCTCAACAAGATGTGCAGAAGTAAGGTGAATGATCATGTCAGACATTGATCCATGGGGATCATGACATTGATCCATAGGGATGAGTCCATGTGTGTGAGGGACAAGGGCCAGCTAGCCAAGGTCCCAAGCTCGGGGGATATCCTAAGGTATTCAGTAGTAATGGGAATAAGTGTTGCATGATGTACACATGTTGGCACTAAACTGTTCTAGATCATTGCTATTTTTAGAATACAAGAGGGTATATATGGATGGGAGGAGAGTCACGCACACATCATTCAAGCCTTTCTCACAATTGGTACCAGAGCAATAGAGTTCTTCTTGGCATGAGTTTTTTCGTCATCTTCGTGCGTTTGTGAGAAGCTTTTCAGTTGTCCATCGGCTGCGTTTTAAGCAGAGATAAAAAGAGCTTTCGGGGAGCCATAGGACCACCCCCCCCCCCTTCCCCCTTTTGAGCAATAGCCACGCAGAGTTTCTGCCCCATGGACTTCGTCCAAGGTCTCACGGGGCCTTTCGTGAGCACGAAGTACGGCTGCCCAACGGCGTTATCTTTTTGCCCGCTCGCACTTGAGTGCTGCCCGCCAACGCCGAGAGAGGAGAGAGAGCCTTACGATTCTCTGCTCTTTGTTGTGTTGAAGGTAATGCTAACATTAAGCTATATATAGAAGCGCTCCAAGTTCCTTTTTCTCTATATATGGGATTTTTGTTCCGCAATATGCACGTTCGTGGTCTTCTTTCTCTCACAGAGCAGCAGAATTGACTTTCTTTTTGCCTTTCATAGCCTAAGCTTTGCTAAATTGAGCTAATTCGCCCTATCTCCTTCCGCTTCATTGGCCCTAACTTGAGCATCCGACATCCAAATTCTGAGCTTTTTCTTGTTATGGATAACCCTCTCAGAGCTCTTTCCAGTGAGTGGTTGCAAGCCATATTTTGGCTTCGGTCTCAATTAGCTTTTAGAGCTTGGAGTTTGCCCGTTCATCATCAATGATCGTCTTTCGAGCATTGTTTTGAAGTATGAACTATCGAGAGAGTCTTGGAAAGCTATTTGGACGGAGCGTGGACCATCTCCAGCGCCTGCACACACCTGCAAATTATCTTTTGAACCTCCAGATAAGTCTCTTTGTCAATTACTATGCATTGTTGCTTTCTTTTTGCATCATATTGCATATAGGACATGCAATTTTGCATAATATCTAGAGTATACGCGTAGTTAGGAAGTGGATTCGTATTGTACGGTGCATGTATTCTTCTTTGCAAGGAAAGGTAAGTATTCTTTTGCAGATTAGCGAGGAAAGAAATATAAATTTGTCGGGGTGTGTAATCCTCTTCGGTCTATTTGTAGTTAGATTGTGCTTGTCGGCACTGTTATTGCGGAACTTGATTGTCGATTACTTGGTATAATTTTTTTGATTTTCAAAATTACGTCGTTTTGCTACCGAAATTTCTAGAAATTAGTATGCATATGCATTAAAGAATACAAAACATGCTAAAAGTTTCTTGTTTTACCATTTTTTATTTAAGCAAAGACTTGTAATTTGTTTCTTTTCCATTGCCACTTACTTATTTAGGCATGAGTACTATTCAAAAATAAAAAAATAAAATAAAACCAAAAAATAGAACAAAACATTAATTGACCATCAGCATCACGTAGTATCACCCTTCTAGGAGAGATACACTCATGGAAGAGCAACCGCAGATCCCATTCAGACCATGAGTAATAGAATTGCCAGCCTAGAAAGCATACTTCGTGATATCTTTGTGCACGTGAGTGGGTCCAAGAAAGAGGAAGATGTGCCAGAGCTTGATCTGCCAGTAGATGCTCCAGATGAGCCTCCAGCTCTAGAAATCCCTAGAGATAGGATCCTAGTCGGAGAGGCCGGATGGCTACTTCAAGATCTTAAGCTGCCTAGATATCATGGTTCGACTAGTGCTAGGGCTGCTCATGCTATTGTGCAGTGGCTCAGCAAGTGGGAGCAGTGCTTCCGCTTGTGTCATATCGTGGACGATAGACACAAGATTCAACAGGCCAGGTATAACCTTATGGACGTCGCCCATAGGTGGTGGTGCAAGATCGAACAAGATAAGAAAGAGCCAAAGACGTGGGAGCACTTCAAGATCTTGTTCTATAATAATTTCGTACCTCCTGATGAGAGGTCTAGAGTGCTAGAAACATGGTTCTTCATCGGTCAGAAGAATCAAACAGTTCAGGAGTACACGGATAAGTACATAGAGGTGCTTCTTAAAGTGCCTGATACTATCCCAGAGTTTCTCCAGGTTCACAAGTTTATCTTGGGACTTAAGGAAACTATTAGACATTTGATGAGGAAGGAGAGATGTCAGTCCTTGGCACAAGCCATGGAAATGGCTTTAGTTTATGAGGATGGCCATAGAGGCACAGGCTTCCAGGTTCAGAGGTCCTCATGGTCTAAGGTAAGCTGACCCTTCCACACATCGACTTCTTGCTTGATGAGTACAAAACCTTCTAGAGAGGCTAAGTAGATGCATATGATCAAGTCTGATGCAGATGGTAAGAGAAAAGTGTCTTCTTTGACTCAGAGGGCTTATAATAAGTCGATACTTACCCCTCAGCAGAAAGAGAAGGTAATGAAAGAAAGATTATGCTATGGTTGTTTAGGGAAGCACGTGTTAAAGGAGTGTCCTAAGTCTCCCATAGTGGCCATGACGGTCACAAAGAAGGTTCCGACTTTGCCAGATGCTGTTCCCTCCCCAGTAGAAGAGAAAGGATATCTGTTTCCCGATACAGATATCATTGTCATGAGGGGACTCGTGGAAGGACAACTTGTCAAGGTACTTTTTGACACTGGGTTGACACATAATGTCATTAGCTCTCCACTAGTCAAGCGGTTGCATCTACAGATTGTGCCGTCAGAGTGTACGTACACAGTAGAGTTAGCCGATGGGAAGGGAGCTGAGACATGGGATCAACGAGTTTTTGATCTATCTATTCAGATCCAATCCTATGAGGAAAGATTGGATTTTGAGATAGGGAGACTAGCACGTTTCAATGTGGTCCTTAGTAAGAAGTGGCATGCAAGGAAGAGACTAGTCATTGACTTTGCTTCGCATGTTTATCAATTTGAGCATGAGAGGAGGCAATTACTGATCCGTGGAGAACAAGATCTCCAAGAGATTCGATTGGTAAACGCTACCAAGTTGCTTAAGATTGATTGTAGGTTTATATATTTTCTTTATTTTGTGCATTCGTCCTGTATTATGATGGATTCATGGAGCCATGGAGACTCTAGTTAGAATGCTCTAGCACTTTTAGCGAAAGTGAGAGCAGAGTTCCAAGAGTTGTTCTTGAAAGAATTACCTTCTGGTTTGCCTCCTTGCAGGGACATAGAGCATAGAATTGAATTGGTATCGAGAGCGAGTCAGACTCCCCAGCAACCATTTCGAATGAGTTTGCAAGAGGAGAATGAAGTCCACAAGCCTCAAGGTCGTGGACGAGTACCTACAGAAAGGGATGATTAAACCCAGCTATTCATCTTTTGCAGCACCAGTTCTTCTAGTGAAGAGGAAAAACGGATCTTTAAGGATATGCATCGACTACCGAGCAATCAATAAGAATACTATTGGACACAGATATCTCATGCCCAAGATAGATGATCTTTTAGATGCTCTAGGTGGAGCTGTTGTATTTAGTAAAATAGATTTAAAAATACCATTAGATTAGAGTAAGAGATCATGATGTACATGAGACAGCTTTCAGGACCCGTTTTCGTCATTATGAGTATTTGATCATGCCGTTTGGTTTGACTAATGTACCGATGACATTTATGATATGAATGAATGACATTTTACGATCGTTCATTGGAAAATGTGTTGTTGATTTTGTTGATGATTTGTTACTGTACAGTAGGACTCTACATGAGCATGAAAATCATATGAGATTAATATTAAATGTTTTAAGAGAAAATCAGTTGTATGTAAATCCGGAGAAGACTCTGTTGTTTCTTCCAAGGATAGAGTATCTAGGGCATGTGGTATCGGCCGATGGGTTTCATATGAATCCCAAGAAGGTTTTGGTTATTTTATCTTGGCCTACTTCTCATGAGGATGAGGGGTAGTTACGGTCATTTTTAGGACTTTCTGGTTTCTATCGGAAATTCATCTATTCTTATTCGTCGATAGCAGTGCCTATGACGAACTTGCTTCAAGGCAAAGTGCCATTTGCATGGAAGCAAGAGAAGCAAGAGAGTTTTGATACTCTGAAACAAACTGGTTTAGAGGCTCCTATACTCAAAGTGGTAGATCCACAAAAACCCTTTGAGTTAGAGACACATGCTAGTGCCATAGCCATAGGAGCAATTTTGAGCCAAGATGGAAGGCCAATAGCTTTTGAAAGCAAGAAATTGAGTAGTGCAGAACACAATTGGCCGGTGCATGAACAGAAGTTGTATGCAGTGGTGCATGCTCTTAAAGTCTGGAGACACTATCTTTATGGTGCAGACTTTAAGGTATACACATATCACCATACACAGAAGTATTTTTGTAGTCAACCAGATATTCGAGGTAGCGTCTTTGCTGAGCTCATGTAGGAGTTTCACATGGAAATCCTGTATAGAAGAGGCAAAGAGAACATAGTTGTTGATGCATTATCACAGATAATGTATCAAATGCGCTTTACAGTTCTAGAACGCTCATTGCTTCAAGAGATAAAGGAAGCACATCTGGAAGATCCACATTTGTTACATATTAATAGAGCCATCAGTGATGACTCTATTATAGGAGACTCGGACAGTTCAAGCTCCATCTTCCCCCTAGCAGAGCGAACAAGTCCATTCTGTATTCCACTTTCTCACAGGAGAATGGAATAGTCAAACGGAAAGGAAAAGTTTGCGTACCAAATTCCCAAGATTTGAGAAGTTGTTGGAGTTAGATGTCCAATGCTGTCCATACTGATATTGCTAATCCCGGCCCCTATATGGCTGCTCCATACATGAGCTGTGGTGTAACCAAAGTGTCGAAGAGCCACCCCTTTGTGCGGGGCTCCTGAAAATATGCCTTGTGGCACTGTCTCTCCATCAAAGCTAGTGCTGCATACCCACATGTGATGCGGTCACGGGCTTCCTGAGACATAGGGAAGACCCCTGATGCTTCTGTAAATGTCACTGCTAAGTAAACATATGATCCGACCACCTCGATCGGTCCACCTGCTGCTGTGAACAAACTATGTCTACGTACCTGTGCTAATGTATGAAAGATCATGACCTTGGTTTTACCAAGGTTCACAGATAACCTTCTGTGTCTGCAAAAGTAATCTAGGCCATGTAGATGATGTTGTAGACCTTCTACAGACTCTAAAACAAGTACAATATCATCAGCATATAAAAGAATATGGACAATGGACCCGCGTACCTCAAGGCCATCACCCCCTGCTGCTGTATGAAGTCCACTATCTCATCAATGTAGAGACCAAAAAGGGTGGGTGAAAGAGGGAACCCTTGCTTCACCCTGATAGTGCTAGCAAGTGGATGAGATAAGCCTCCTAGACATTTGACTCTACCAGATACTCTTGTATAAGGAGTAGATCCCCCATATCATCTCCTCTGGAGCTCCGGTATCAAGTATTCGTATGAAGAGTCGTTCCTTGGAAATCATGTCAAATGCTTTGCGGAAGTCCACAAAGCAGCAATATAATCTCCTCTTCCTCACTCTTGCCTGGTTGATCAGGCATCTCAGGGTGAAGATGTGGTCAATGGTAGAGTAATCTCGTCTGAAACCTTCTTGTCTTGGGGCCCTGATACCCTTCCTCTCAGCTAGAGTACTCAACTCTGTCTCTAGTACCACCCCAATATAGGGCCAATCACGATCGTCCGGTATGTAGTTGGATCCATAATATCACCTGACTTATGAATGGGCACTATGGTGTGCTCAGTCCATGAGTCAGGGAACCCTTCAACCAATGCACGGTTCAAGAGGTGGGCAATGAGCAGTGCAAGAGTCGTGCCTCCGTAGATGAGGTGCGCTGCAAGTAAACCGAAATGGTGTGAGTGAAGCTCCAGAGATGGTACCCAAAATGTAGTCGATTGTGCTCTCACCTCCTCGGTGAGGGAAGCAAGTAAGTTTGCCCGAACTTAGCCAACAGTGCGTCCCGTTTTATATAACGAGATGGTCTGTGCTTCCAAACTCAAGCAGGTGTCTCCCATATCCAGTGGCATCCTGACCCATATCTGCTTACACTCTACTGATGCACGTCTCCTCTGGATCTCTGCCCCTCATGAGATGTGGACGATCCATGTCGTATACCTCACACTCTGCGTGAGGCCATTTAAGCCCCCCATAAGGAAGACTTCACCTAAGGTGCTGTAATGTAGTATGTCATCTGAAAGTTCTTTGTATGGTGAGTCTCTATCTCGAATTGATCCTCCAAAGTCCTGTCTTGCATATCGAGATCCACCTGGTGGAAAGTAACATATCGCAATGTAAATCACTACCTGGTGCTATCTCCATGCGAACCCACATGTATCCTTCCTTTTCATCTCTCCCTATGATATGGATCCGGCTCTGTATCTCCTATCTAAATATGATGGCAACACCTCCCGACCCTCGTGCTCTACTCTGTCAAATCATGGTCCTGAATGCAGATTCCCAGTGAAAACCTGCAATGCGTGGTAGGCCTCTCTTTGGGGTCTCATGTGTCTCTGTAATGCAAGCAAAGTCATGTGACTCCAGGATCTTCTCGAGTCTGTCTTGTCGTGTCGAGAGTGCCCCGTTGCAATTCCACACTGCTCCTCTAAGTGGCGCCTCCTGGTGTAATGATGTCTCATAGGCCGCGTTGCTCTATTTGATAGGGCGTCCGTCTATGAAGATCTTACCATCATGATAAAAGGCTTTCCTTCCCTCTCGACATGCTTGGGATATCGGTGGCATGCAAGCACGTTGGTGTGCTACCTGCATCCTCGTGAGGTCCTCATCCATGTAGAGAGCGCCTCCTAGTAGTCCACGTAGTATTGATCAACGTCTAAAGGCGGTTCGTGTCTCTTCGAAGTTCATACGAAGGATGAGTGCTCGTGAACGAGACATATCCCTCCAAGCCCTCCATGCACATGTGAAGGGCATGTTCTCGTATCCAAGGCGGTGGCAAATGTCGATGGCTCAGCTTCTGGTGATGTTCCCTCCGGTAGGCCCGTAATCCGAATGTGGAGTTTTCGAATGTGTCGAAGTCTCTCCTCTTTTAGTGTATCCTAAACTCGTGTGAGTTCTTCTTTCTTCACGTCTTCCTTGACTTCCTTCTTCACTTCTTCTTTGACCTCCCTTTTAATATTTTTACTTACCACTTCCACCCAACTATTTTGTGTTGCTTCTATCTCTGATCTGATGTGTTCTTGTACACCCATCTTCCAATCATTTTTTATTTATTCTTTCAAGTCATCTAGATTTGTTATCTCTCCTTCTTCTTTGGAAATCCTGAGCTGAATGATTTCTTCTTGAAGCCTATGTATCTCAGATCTCATTTCATCTCGGTCTTCTTCAATAATTTTGACATGCTCTTCTAGTGCCCTTATTCTATTAGTGGAGACTTCTTCATTTCTTGATTAAGTGCCTTGTTTGCCTCCTTCTTTGCCTCTCTGACTACTTTAGTAATCATGTCTTCCACATCTTTTTTTTCGAGCCAAGCCATGCTGCTTAGAGAGAGAGAGAGAGAGAGAGAGAGAGAGATAAGGTTAAGTTTTTAACTTCAAACTTGGTTTTGGTTTGAAGTGTTAGGATGGGATTAGGGTTTTGGGTTGGGGTTTATTTTAGAATTAGGGTTAGGATTAGGGTTTTGGGTTGGGATCAAGGTTAGGGTTTTGGGTTAGGGTTAGGTTTTAGGTAAGTTGAGGTTAGGATTTTGGGTAAGTTTTTAGGTAAGTTAAGGTTAGGGTTTTGGGTAAGCTAGGGTAGAGTTGCAGGAAAGGGTGGACTGCAGACTGGGTATATCGAAGGCCATGACTGGGCAGGGCGGGGGTCGAAGGGTGGGGCGGTGGGCAGATCTGAGGTCGGAAGTTACGCGCAGTTAGGATTAGGGTTCGCGACGGAAAAGGGTACAGAGAACTAGGAGGCGGGGCTGGAGATGGGGGCGGGAGGCAGGGCGGAGGGCAGAGCGGGAGGGGGTGGGGGCAGAGCAGGAGGGAGGGCAGGGGACAGAACGGGAGGCAGAGAGAGAGAGAGAGAGAGAGAGAGAGAGAGAGAGAGAGAGAGAGAGAGAGAGAGAGAGAGAGAGAGAGAGAGAGAGAGAGACTATTGTGAGCTCGCTCCCCCTTAGAAAGGTAAGGAGGCCGTCCTTGATTTCTGCTTGCTTGAACTGCCTTCCCTAAGTACTTATAGGCATTAGCTTGCCGTTCCATCATGGACCATGGTGCCTTGGAGAAAATCTCCCCTGAGATTTCATGCTTCAGGGAAAGGGAGAAAAAGAGAGTGGGAGAGGAGTGCTGTCAGTAAAATGTCATGGTTGTTAGGCATTGATTTTCTGTATCTAATACCAGGAGATACCACTCTCCATCAGACTCCTTGTGACCTTTCCACTGTTCTAAATCTGTTACAGCTCTTATTACCTTGTACTTTCATTCGATATATTATCCTTTATCTTTTTTATTTGATCTTAAACAGAGATTGTATTAGACCCACCATAATGTATACTTGTTGGTTTCATTCTTTTTAAATGTTAAATATCATTTCATTTGATTGCATGTCACTTTTATTTTTTTCTGTAGTTTTCTCACTTTCTTCTTATTCCTCTTGAATCAATGCTGCAGTACATTTAAGTTTTTGTTTCTTCTCTTCCCTTCTTTCATTGGTTTCCTGAAATTATGTATACGATATACCTATAAACACCAAACCTGAGAGCTGTTCTCCTTTTGCAGACTTTTTGGACCATAAATCTACGATACAATGGTCATTCACAAGTAAAGACAGTCGTTATAATCTTTCCCCCGAAGGTTTTATTGTATCCCTCGATACAGGTATGAAAGCTTTTTTGATGTATCCCTCGATGCAGGTGTGAATTTAAGAAGATTTCAAATGTATGTAATAATAATTGCACTTATGGGCTTGGTTCCAAATCCCTCTTGATGATACAGGTGTTTGCAAATTTAGTGCTGACAATCCCTGTGGGCAATATGCTGAGAATCCAAAAATCATTCCATCTCTGCCTTTTGTATATTATGATGATACAACA